>JASFAX010007463.1:0-24395 GCA_030737875.1 Allium sativum
AGCATATAAACGGTTAATTATTATTGATTATGGAGTTATTAACTATAAATAACTATTAATTATTATTGATATGGAGTTATTAACTATAAATATCACTTTATAAAAAAAAATTGTTAATTAATAATTGTATTACACTATAATCTTAATTATTAAGTAATTACTAATATAGTTGGTAATTTAGTAAATATTTATTGAAAAGTTATTTATTACAAATTAATTTAATTACATTTAATTATTAGTAGTTTTAATTCTCAATTATAATCGAATACTAATTGTCAAATACAATGTATTATGTATAATATATTAATTATTTAATATCTATTGTTAATTAGATTTATTAATTATTAAACGTAATTAGTAATTGTTAAATATAATTTACACACTATTAATAACTAACCTTGTTAATTTATAAAAGTATTAATTCATATTAATTAATTATTATTACTTAATACTTGTTTATTTTTTTGTTATGAATATATTAATTATTTAATTTTTTATAATTTATTTAATATTTAAACATATTCATATTTCAAATTAATTATTATATAATTACTAGTATTTAATCATTTAATTGGTAACTATTTAAAATTAA
This sequence comes from Allium sativum, assembly GCA_030737875.1. Lineage (NCBI taxonomy): Eukaryota > Viridiplantae > Streptophyta > Magnoliopsida > Asparagales > Amaryllidaceae > Allium > Allium sativum. Next base: position 593 of record JASFAX010007463.1, read on the forward strand.
TTATTAAAAGTCAATCAATAAAACCTTGTACTATATGTTTTTCGCAACTGACTTTACCAGCTGTAAAAAACACAGTTATTGCGAAGACAGTTGCTAAAGATATTTATTCGCAACTGGCTAGGAAGAGCAGTTGCAAATAATATGTTTGTTGCAACTGATATGGAAGCACAGTTGCTAAAAGTATGTTTTTGCAACAGGAAGAGAAGTGCAGTTGCTAAACATATGCTTTCCACAACAGAAAGAAAAGGAAAGTTGCTAAATCTTATCTATTGCAACTACTATAATAGGTCTGTTGCTAAATATCATTTACAACAACTGTCATTTATCGCCTGTTGCAAATAGCTAGTTGCGATAGGGTGTTTTTCTTGTAGTGGACGTTAGCGTCGTCTTTGCCAACAAATCCTTCCAAGTTGTCATTATGAGGAGCGGAGGCTGATGAATTTGCATTCTCTTCTAGGATGACATGGATTTTCGAAAGAGGAGCGGGATTTGCTTGAGCATTTAGGAGAGGCTCACTTTATCCATCAAAGTTTGATTAACATCCACGAGAGTTTTATTAGCATCGGTTAAAACTTTGTTATCGGCTCCCATGCGTTGACTCAAATTAGTGACGATGGCATCTAATTCAACTTTAGTTACTCTGGCTCCGGATATTGAATTTTCTCCCCTTTCGAAGCGATTGGCAAGTGGAGTAGTCTCGTTGTGAGCAATATTGTCGTTTTCTTCAACGACATTGCTGGTGGTCTTCTTAGACTTTGCCATGATCTCGGATAAGGCCTTGAATTTTGATGAGAAATCATCGATTGGCCTAGATCTTAGATTTGCAGAATCTATGGTAGAAGTAGGCTTAAAACTTCAATGTGAAGGTAGTAAATGCGAACACGGCCCCACGGTGGGCGCTAAAAGTTGATCTCAAAATTGGAATCAACACCAAGGGTGTGAAATCACACCTCAGCAATTATGGTTAGAAATTAAAAGGGGCCACAATCGCAAAATAAATGGAGAAAAACATGTAAAAGACACGGGATTTTTATAGTTTTGAATCAATGTGATACTACGTCCACTTTTCAATCATTCTTCATCATTATGGAAAGGATTACAAAGTTTATCATCGCGTTAATTACACTTGACCACTTTTGTGATAATTCTCCACTTTTGGCTCTCTTTACGCATTAGATCACACTTACATTCGAGAAGGAATGGATTGGATTGCGTAATTATATACTTTTCCTTTATTCCATCATGAAAATGAGGTTAGATCCGTGCATTGAAGAGGAGCAATGGCGATTGGAGATCACTTGGAGTAGATCGGAGTGTGAATTATTGGTGCTCAAAGAAGATGAGATCCATTCCACGTCGGAGAAAGGAGGAGAGAAGTTTGGCGGCCATTAATGGAGTTTTTTGAAACTTTAGAATTGTTGAAAATTCGCATTGGTAGCCATTCGCGACAGTGGAATCGGTCCCTTGAATTGTGGAGCAAGGGGCTATTTATAGAAGAAGCTTGAAGGCAGTGACAGTCTCATAATACAGTGTGAAGAGTTTGGATTGGGCATAAAATTGGATCGGGCTGAAACTAATTACAGAAATGCCACTAGTCCACTTTACGGTTTTATACACCCGGCACATCCCATATTTACACTTTCGCCACCGCTCTTTGTACTTGGCCGATCCAAAATGAGCTGAATGCACTGATCCACTTTACTCTATACATTGCCGATCCATTTTTATTCATGGGACCGATCCATTTTCTTCTGACTGTACCGATCCAAACATCGCAATGTACTGATCGATTTTGTTGCTACAACACCGATCTAGCTTTGACTAATAGAACGGATCCACTTGTTTGCAGTCCGTCCTGCCTTACATCATACTGGAGCCTCACGTGTTATCAATACACCGATCGATCTGTTGTATTAAATGGTCCCGATCCACTTTAGAGCTTCATGCCTGATCCACATGGCAAATACATGGCCGATCCATTTTCCATCAATAGTACCTGTAACGACCTGATTTTTGTCTATTCGAATTCGAATATTTAGATGTGTTTTAAATATTTTAGTTGGAATATAAGTGGATTATTAATATTGCATTCATTATCAAACGAATGATTAAACGTTTAATTTATATTTAATATAAAATGAACTCGAAATGTCGCAGTAGTTCATTAAATTGAGTTTTGAACTTCAATTGAACATATAGAACCCCTTTTATGTTGGAATTATGTGAAACAAGAAACATTAGCATCTTATTAATTATAATTTTTTAGTGAAAGAGAAAAATCGGAAATTCGGCTTATATATTGTAAGTTATGTCCAAATTAAAATTTTCAAATAGTCGCTATGGAAATAGTTATTAAACAATAACGTTTATTTAATAATTTAAATAGGAATTTCAATAGAATTTGAATATCAAAAATATTGTTGTTGAGTCATAATTTCCATTTTGGTTTATATTGGAAATAATATATTATTTAATTCAGATGTATATGCGATAATAATAATTTATTATTATTCAATTTAACTGTTTTCTTATTTATTTATGTTTTAATGATAATTATATAAGCCGTATAAATAATTATTTTTCAAATGACCTTTGTTTTCAATGAAACAAATTCTATTGGAATGCGTATGGCTAGATATTATTAGTTTTCCAGTTCGGAGCCAATCAAAGTTGTCTTTTGTCAGTACATGAAAAATTAGATGTGAACCGATAAATATATTAGAATTAAAATAACAATGATTTTGCAAATGAAGTCCGTTTTCAATAGAATAAATTTCAGTAAATCTGGAATGTCAAGATATAGCAGTACATTTATTTTTATCGTATTTGGAGTTCGTGAATATTAATACGAATCTAAGACGTGCATGATAATCAGTGGTGGAATTATATGTTGGCACATGATATCCCCAAACTTCTCAGTGAGTAATTTGGATGAGCTTATTTGGACTGTTTGTTTTGTGGTATTCAAATGCAACATGTTCCTCCAATTTATTTTCGGGCATTGTAAGGAAAATTTCTCACCTTGGCCAAATATATATAGTTTATCATTTTGGCCAAACAAACATATGGTAAATGAACAATTCAAGACATTTTGAATCATGAAGGAATAATTAGTTTATAAAGTAAAAAGTCGCACAGCCCCAGACCGACCCTAACAACACACACGCAGCTTTGGAAGTGATGTAACACTGAAACTCCTAACCTCCTACCATCTAGCGCATACACAGCTAATACACAAGAGAGAAGACACATGCACATGCGAAATCTGTCAGCAGCCTCCATTCTGCTGCAGTTACTTGCGTTGAAAATCTGGTTCCTTGCGTACAAATCTATCCAGTGCGTTGCCAACCAAACAATTAAATTACATGCACCCCACGTTCCATGTTCTCCACGCTTACTTCTTCTCCAAGCTTTCTCCAACTATATAATGCTGCCTATTCTGTTCGCATTCTTCATCAAATGAAACGAAAGCTTTCACCTTTTTCCAAACCAACCACAACTGAAATAATAATGAAAAAAAATTAAAACAACATAACCACACAGTAGCTTTTCGGCCCAAAACTTTAACTGCGGTGGGATCGAGGCATGCGTTGCTGATGGGATCGGGACCTACTGCGTGGAGATAGTACCGTGGAAGGCACTGCTATGCCAGGAGACGAGCATGATAGTGGAGACGATGTTGAGTGGTCCAGTCGGTCTCCGGCAAAGATGGAGCGGGTTTTCCATAGCGGTCGACGTTGAGAAACGCCGGAGCTAAAGCAAACAATGCAAGCGAGTTTTTTTGAGGGAAGGAGTTGAAAGGAGGTGTTTATTTGTTGGTTTGGAGCCGAGTTAGTGGTGTCTTGTTTTAATGGAGCACGCAAGTGTACTGGACAGTTTCAGCAATGAGAAAATTCCACCGGTCAGGAAAAGTTTCTGCTTAGAGGCGGGCATTGGAGAATTGCGCGACTAAATACTGGAATGGAAAAAAAGAACCATGGAAAGAATAAACGCATGGATGGAGTACCGCATGGGGAAGTATTGAAGTGGGGAGGAAATATCTGTAGGTTGGAAAGGGAAGTAGGATTGGCGGAAAGGTTATCGACAATGAAGGGGGGCATACTGGGCTTTTATGGATTGGCTTTGGGCCGGGCCCCCCTCTATAAAAGTAAAATTAAAAAAAAATGAAAAGAAGGAAGAGCGAAGCAGGCAGGGTAGAAGAGAATAGAAGACGTGGGGTTGAATGTGAGCAAGTCAGTTTGAATCAAAACGTGGGAAGGGTAGAGCTTGGCCGTGATGAGTTCATAATGTTTCAGGAAACGGGGTAGAACTGTCTTTCAGGGGCGGTTAGGTGTTTGAAAGCAATTCGAGAAAAAAATATAATATATATGTTGGATAAGAAGGTCCTGTAGCTGGAGAATGCAGATGGAAGTGCTGCGAGAAGAAGAATGGATAAGGGGTGGCGGGTCTTTTACCTTGAAGTTGGGAATTGGGCCGTCTAAATATTGGTAAGGCCCAGATTTAAATATTAATGAAATTAGTCTTTTGACTTAGTTAATATTACATTACAATATATTCACACGCCATAGTAACATGGGAAAGAAGTTTTTTTTGTTTGCGCCTGTATGATGATGATACATTAATAAACGAAATTTGGCAAAATAAATTTCCAGTTAGAGTTAATTATACTAATTTAAAATAGTGTTAACTTACGATATTAATAACTTCTTATATCGTTATCAAAATCGAACAAACTAAGGAGCGCTGGAATTGCGTTACAAGCAAGAATTGTGGAACTGATCAGGTCAAGACTGGCAGCAAAAGCAATTTTTAATTTAATTAAAACAGGACGCTCAAAGGACAGAATAAAACCAAGGTGAGTTAAGCTCACTCAGTTTTCCCACTTATAATTATTATAAGTCGGGTTTATTATTTGTATGCTATGGCTGAAAATTTTCGGTTGTTTGATGATTGTTTGAATGTGTGTTGAATATCTTATATCAATCATTTAAATTAAACGGTTGTTTAATTTAAATGAAATGACATCATTATTTTTAACGATGATTTCCAAACAAGATAACTTACCTTGTTGGTTATGTTTATAAACATATAAACGTATTAAAATTAAATTGGATGCTTGAATGATTTTTATTGGTTGACCGCTATAAGTTGAATTGATTATTTATCTGCATGTGATCATTAGACGAATGGTTGAACCCATATGATTGGATTATTGATTGTTAAGTCCAAATTCAACATTTGTTTGGTTATTAACCAATGGGTGATATTGGTTTATGAATTTATAACAGATGGCCAAAATGCAAACTGTTTATAAAGAGTGATTTATCGTTAAGTAAATCGATAGAAAGGAAGTTATGTAATTTATTTCATAACTAAATACAGATATTTTTTAAATATATTATTAAAAATATAGTTTATATAAAGGAAATAAACCAACCACGTATTGTTTGTTTAACAACAAATCAACAATTTTGTACCAAAAATCTTCCCGTGTGCGAAGCACATGCCACATCTAAATTATTAAATGGTTTATGAAGCAAATTCTTATATTATTGAGATGGATAAGCAAGTGATCAAGGGTCAATGTAATGGTTAATAACTGAGATTAATTGTTTTTAAGAAACAATTTAGATGAGATTATTTATAACAAATTATTGTTTATTTAATAATAATCAAAGTAAAATGGAATTTATTTAAATTAATTACATTATTAATTAATTTAAATGAAGAGACAGGTTAAAGTTGATCAACGAATTAATCATGTTTTAGAGTTGACTAAACCAACTGTTTTAACTGAAACTGATTATTAAATTAAAATAGTTTTGTGCCGATAATTTAATGAAATCATTTAATGAATAATTATTTAACTTTATAAGAATTAAAAAGGGAATTTAATATTTATTCCAGTTAATGATCAAGTAAATTATAATTTTAATTAATAATGATCTAAGAAGTTATTTCTCAAATGAAGTTCACACAAGTAAGTTAGTAATGAAATATAATTGAATTCCAAGTGAGTTTATGGACAGGTTTATATTTAAACCAAGTTGGTCAATTAAGTCATAAAAGATATTTTTAAGCAAGTACGATAGGCTTAAAATACAGGTTACTTAATATTTGGATTAAGTAAAGGAAATCAAGATAGAAAACAGGTTGATATTAAACCTGAGTAATATAAACGAGTTTATAAAAGGAGATGTGATGATTAAAGCGATAATTTTAAATTAACTTTACCTAATAATGGCATTAAGTGAAATGGATGGGATTTGAAATGAGATTTCCAAGAATATGTGATTTAAAGGTTTAAGAAAGGATTCTTGTAATTGAATTTGGTGAAGGATCGAGTAATGGGATTTGTAATAGAACCCAGATAATGAAACCAATTATTTAAAGACGTTAAAGTTTAAAAGTTAATGTTATTTAATCATTTACTAAATCAATAAATTTAGTAATAGTAATATATTTAACAAGGAGATTTCAAAAGTTAGGATGTTTTAAAAAACCGTATTTTAAAAAAAATAGTGAAATGGTATTTGTTGGTAATGGGATGAATACGAGTTTTGACTTATAGTTCATATTTACCTTAAGATAAGAATGTTGTTGATCAAGGTCTGAGAGGTAATTAAAATACCCTAACTTGAACGACTTCAGGATTATCGAAAGACGATATTAGTTGTAAAGTGGAGATGTTTGAAGTAATATATTTTGAGGAACAATGATGTATCGTTATTTGAAGAATATGATAATATATGGGATTCCAAAAATAAAAGGAACTAAAAAAATGGGGGGACTTGAGAATATGAAGTGATATTCCCACAATAAAAGAAATAAAAAAGGAGATTTGTAAAAATATAACGATATTTCCAAAATAAGGAGATGGGATTTGGGATGAGTTTATTCTAAAAGGGGAAGTGACGATTATGGTTTTCAAATAACGAAACAAAGGAGATATCGTAACAATTATTTGAAATGATAAATTGAATCGGTTTCCCAATCTTAAATAATAAGTAACATTGTAACAAATGGTTTGAAATGATAATTAACGAGGGATGGGATATTGATTTTAAGATATTTCTCTAAATATTAAAATAAAAGGATTTGAGAATATTAATATATTAAAATTGATATATTATTTTAATGGCCAAGTGATGTTATGTACTCAACCAATGAATCTATTTTATTTTTATGATTGTTTATTTTGACAGTTAAACAACCGACTGTCAAAATCTGACCCAACGGTATTGGTACGGAAAGACCGGGATCGAATTTATATTCGAAAACCATTCCGACCAATAAATATGAATACGTCGAAGGTGTTGATCGAGAAGGAGCAATTGAAGATTGTAGATCTTCATAAAATGGAAGAGTTATTTACAATCTCTGGTTGATCCCTAGAGATACACTGTGATTCTGTCGTAGTTTAATTCTACGGGTTGCAAGGACTACTGGCTACTAATTTATAGGGTGATTCCTAGGATGTGGTAGGAGGGTGCCTTCGGTTCATCCTGTTCCTGGATGACTTGTATGGACGATGTGAATAGTGGCCAAAAGTCGAGTATAACCTCAAGACTCATCGACCGAGAAATGACAAAAATCGGGGAGGCAGCATGGCTATGTGGGTCGCACCCATTAGGGTGCATAATCAGCTATCTAGAGAAATTCCTTCTGCTTCTTTAATCTATCAATGTTGTCCCTTTTCGGGAAACGGTGGGTAGCTCCCAACCGTTGGTGATATACGTTCGATACACTCAAGCGAAATGAGTGGCCGGTCGTATGTGGGCTGGGTTGCAAAACATTCTTGTTGAACACAGTGTTTTCGCCTCTAGAGATACACTATCGGCAAGTGGTTCCTGTAATAACTCGGAAATGCGAGTCAGTTTAAAATTTTTATTTTGGCAATTTTAGCGAATTTTGAATATTTAAATTGGTTTATTTCGAATAATATCGACGAGAAATTTATTTTGAATAGAATAGAACATATATATTTATATAGATCGTCGTTGGAATATAAATAATTATTTATAATTATAAAAGGAATTGAAAATGGCGCGGTAGTTCGATAATTTGATTTCAAACTTCAATTGAACGTACCGGGTGCAAAACAATCCGGATTTTAACGAAACCAAAAATAATAAGACCTATTTGAGAATATCTTTCCAATGAATCCGAAAAATCCGAATTTCATAGCGGGGATAAAATGATATGGCCAAATGAATTTTCAGAATAGTCGCTATGGAATTCTGGCCCTTAAAAATGAAAATTTTGCAAACGACCTCGGATTTCAACGAAACCACTTTTATTGGATCCGTGATGTCAAGTTATTGCTAGATTCCAATTTTCATAATTTTTCTAATCAATATGTGAGCGTGGCAGAGGAAAACGCGTTTGACCAGTTTCAGTTGATTTTAATCCACAGGAAAATGGCCATTTTTCAAACGGTCTCAGAATTTGACGAAGCTAGTTTTGTTAGGACCGTATCGTCAATACAAAGCTAGAAAATATTTTTCTGGAATTTTTCGGGTTAGTATGTGGCCCCAGTAAATTGAAATGTGCGTTCAAATTCAATATATAAAGATTTATATTTTGATTTTGGCGAAAACTGATCGAAATAGCCGAACTACTTACGAAACATATCCCATTGTGTTCGGAATGGGGGTATTACGCTAGGGATGACAGTCGGTGGGTTCAGTTTTGGGCTCGAATTAAGATGGTGCTCATGGAGAATATAAATAAAATAATTAAATATATTATTATAACTTCCAACTCCCCGCTCCTTCTTTCTCTCTCTCCCTCAGTATACACGCCCATTCAAAAATCAAAAGGGGGAAATCGCGAATCTCTTGTGCTGCCCTGTCATCCTCATCGTCGGAACCCCAACGAAGCCTCCGCCCCCTCCTTAGCCGCGTCGCCGCCTTCCCCTCATCTTCTCCCCTCCTTCCCCTTCTAATCCGTGAACCCGAAGCCTCCAAGCCCCTTCAGCTGTCGCCTCCGCCGTCCCAGCCTACCTCGCCACCGCTCCAATGTTGCCAACCACCGATAGCACCCCCTCTTCCTATTCCTCCCTCTCCAGCTTCAAAACCCTGAATCCGACCGCCCTCCGACATCAACGAGCCTCCCCAGTCCCTAAGTCACCACTGCTCCTTGAACGCGAGCACTTCCAATGCTTGTGAAATTGCCAAAGGCTGCATTGATTTGAGCAGCTACCTACGCCATCGACAAGGTGAGAAATTTGTTCTCTCACTCGATGTTTAAATTGGATTTTCTTTACATAAAAAGCGAATAAAGATTGGTTTTTTTCTTTGTATGAGAGCGAATAAAAATTTGATTTTTCTTATAGGAACCATACCATAAAATTTTGATTTTTAATAAGCAAAAGGTTTTGATTTTTATTAAGTATAAAGCTTTGATTTTTATAACGTAAAGCTATGATTTTTATCATCATAAAGATGTGATTTTTATTATCATAAAGGTGAGATTTTTATGAAACTTAAGATGTGGGTTTTATCCATACAAAGATTTGGTTTTTATACACTTAGAGATTTGATTTTTAAATATAATAGAGAATATAAAAATATAATCTTTATATTTGAAAAGGCGAAATCTTTATATAGAGAATAGCATAATAAAAATAGAATTTTTATCTATATAGCAACGATGTAAAAATAGAATTTTTATCTATATAGTAGCGGTGTAAAAATATAATTTTTATATACATAGCAACAATATAAAAATATGATTTTTATACATGTAGAGTCTACGGGCAACAAAAGTGTCAGACGGCGAAGACTTCTACATAAGAAGAGTCAAGATGATTGGATTAGCTAGTCGGTGAGAACTTCTCACTTTAACTCTCCTTTTCTAGTTATAAATATATACTAGGATGCGGACGATGTTTAGTAGCACCCGACACTATTGTCCACAGACCATGAACTCGTTTGTTTGGTTGCATAGATTAGTTAGATTATTTGATATGAAGTTGGTTGTTTGGTGAATTGAAACCGAATTGATTGATATGTGTATGGCGTGGGCCATCACTAGACCGGGGATAAGGCTAGGTCTTGTCCCGTTTCTAGTATCGTGCCATTATGCCGCCAAAATTTTCTAAAAAAGGTTAGAAAAATAAAAATATCATTTTTATTTTGTAAATGAACTGAATAGAAATTCATGTGTTAAAATAAAATATTTTATCGTTGAAAATATAATTTTTAATGTGAACGTGAATAAATAAATATTCATTTACAAACCAGACGGTTAGTTTATGTACACCTTTTTAAAGGACATTCATTGGGACGATAAATTTTACACATCACCCAAATGCACAAATAAAAATCTATGTTTGTTGATATGAAACCCCACACGGGTATTGGGATATTATATGACATACACTAATCCCAATAATTAGTTGTATGTCGATCGATTGATTGACAGGCTGTTATAAGTGTTAGATATCTATATTTGATGCTTATACAGTGTAGTGCACTTTGGATGATGGTTGATTATTTATCGTTGCTATTATATACATGTGTTGTATGGAATCCATATATTTGACATTATATGGTAATTGATTGGGCCTCATTCCAATTTAGAAAATAAAGAATATTATAAAATAAAGGTTCATGTGTTGACTGTACTCATCCGTTGAGATTGGTCATGTGTTGAACGAAATATTTTAATAATAAAATTTACATCTTTATCATTATAAAATAAAGGTTCATGTGTTGACCGTACTCATCCGTTGAGATTAGTCATGTGTTGAACGAAATATTTTAACAATAAGATTTATATCTTTATCATATATAAAATTAGAATCTAACTGGAAAATAGATAAGATGAGTGGTCTCCAGTATATTGACCTGATGTTGGTTTCGGCCTTTAGGTTAATATTTAGGGAATCGTTCTCTTACTAATTTACGGTTGAAGTCTAATTTGAAATTTAACGATAGATACCATAGTTTTTACAAAAAATATTAAATAACAAAAATAGTCACACGTGGAAAGTATTCATTCGCTGAGATTAGTCATGTGCTGACAAAAATATAGATTCATTTGTTAAATAGAATAACGGAATTATTGAAATATATAAAGCCGTGTTGATTAGAGATGCGCTATTTTGACGCGAACGATACTTATATCGATTATATTCGTTTTTATAGAATTGAATTGAATATATAACGAATTCGAATTGAATTGAATATATAACGAATTCGAATTGAATTGAATATAAAACGAATTCGAATTGAATTGAATATAAAACGAATTTGAATTGAATATATAACGGATTCGAATTGAATTGAATATAAAACGAAAAAGAACTGAACTGAAAATGAATTGAAATAGAATAAAAATCAATTTGAAATGAATTCAAATTGAATTGGAATTTGAATTGAATTGAAATGAATTTAAAACGAATTTATGAGGAAAATTTCAATTTTGATTTGAATTTGAAATAAGAAGTTGAAATCGATTTGAAAAGGAATTTAAAACGATTTATAAAATTCGTTTTAAATAGAAATCGACGAAATATATATTATATATATAATATAATGGCCTGAATAGAACGCGCCGCGGCAGTTCGTGAATTTCGACCATTGATTTCGAACGGACATTACGGGAGATCCGACCGTCGGATTCTCCTAAAACCGGAACCGTCGGGTTCGTCTTGAAAAGATCTTTCTAAAGAATATTAGAAATTTGTAGTCTAACGGTTGGATTTGGAGATACGTCCAAATCAAATTTGGAAAAGGTCGTTGTAAGTGCAGTTCGATGGCCGTTGATGGAAATCGACTGTACGGGCCTTGATAAAATTATTAAAAATAGTAATAATTTGTGTAAAATCATAAGAAATGATTTGGGAAAAATTAGGATGAAAAAAATCCATGTTTGAAAAGATAAAAATAGATTTTTATCGAAATGAACTAGTTTTGAACTAAAATTAAAACACATTTATTTTTAAATAAATAAATTGGATTTGAAATGGGTTTTAAATAGAATTGATTAGTGGGTTTATCGTGAAGGGTGTTTTAAATAACACTTGTTCTTTAACCCGATAATAAATAGAATGTGATTTGGGTTTATCGTGAACTGTGTTTTAAATGACATTAGTTCTTTAACCCAGAAAAGGGAGTTTTAAGGAATCTGCAATTAGATTGAAATGTGAATTGATAATTTAAATTATCAAATTTGGAAAATGAGCGAGAATGGAGTATCACCAGTTTTGCTCCAAAACGATAGTTAAATCTTTAATTAGATTTGAACGTGGAATGGTAATTAATTTTACCGACAACACTGTGGTGTTAGATATGGAGTATTACCAGTTTTGCTTCATGGGATGAATAGGTTGGGATTGGGAAATAAAATAAATAAATACTTCGGTGTGGTTCGCTAATCTCGACTAGTTTGGAAAAACCATAATTTGATTTGATACGACATCTAATGGAAGATTAAAGAATAAATTTTAAAGAATTTATCTTGGATAAAATTAATGGGAACCTTTCCCTAAGAATTGAGATTTAGAAATTAGCTGTAGGTTAGTTAAGAAGAATGGTTTCCTGGTTATTGATCTGATGTTGATTTCGGCCTTCGAGGTTAATATTTGGGGAATTGCTCTCTTACTGATTTACGGTTAGTGACTGATGAATTGGAATGAGGCGTATGTTGTGTTTGTGTAACATTTGTTTTTAATATACGCGGGTTGTTCTGAAAGGCTGGGTTTATACCCATTCTGAATACCCGATTCGACGATAAGTCGAAGATGATGACGGAGGTCGAAGACCGGAAGTCTTCACATCGTTTGGATAATTACTGATGATTCTGATTGGGCTGTACGCCCAAGAGGATGGAAATAGTTGGTGGTCGTCCAGACGTACTTGGAGATCGATGGATATGCGAGGAAAGTGCCTCCGGTTTCATTCAGACCCAGAACGAACTTGTAAATGGATTGTGTGTCTGACATTGGATTTTATTCTATGTTGATTGATTTCTGTTAAATATATATTTGTTTAGCGGCGGAGAATTTATTCTCTTGCTTAACGCCCTTCTCTGAGACGTACAAGATTAGAGGTTATATATCGATAGATATCAATCGCATGGCATGAATTGCCTGTGTGGCACGCTGAGTTGCATGGATCAAGGCTTCTGTTGAAAAGTAAAGTCTTGTGGTTGATGATCAAAGCACGGCCTACGTGGCAGCTTTGTGTATAGAGTGGATTCGCGAGCCTCACACCTCGGTATGAGTCAAAAACGGGATGAGGACCCAAGGAGTGCACGACGTTTCTTTCTAGCTGTGGGTGGGGTCAGTGACCTACCAGCCCTGACATTTATATACTTTTCACCTTTGTGGTTTGGATGCAAGACGCGTCGATTATAGGTCCTATAGGGCCGGGAAACGTGTGTTCAGGAATAATTACACCTCAAACGTAAGAGAGGACCGGTCTTGGAGGATCCCAGGGGTTACCTAGAGTGTGTAGTCCTGAAGCATTTGCTAGAGTGTCTCGAAGCGGAGAGGAGCTTGCCCCTTGCCTCGACTCATGACGGAAATCCAATTTCCAATATGTGATATTTCGGTTTTATTTGTAGAACCTAGTATGGCGACATAGTAGCATGGGATGCTATGCCGCCTAGGATTGATATTTATGATTGAAATTATTTTGACACTATACACTTATTATAGTATCAAATGATTTGTTTTAAACGTACCAAGCATGTTTGGCTATTATAACGGAAAACCCTATCCTCCAGCTTGCGTTGCATTGTGTGATGGGACCTGGGTCTTATGATAGCTTCATTATTCGAAAAAGCATTGCGCTGTTTATCCTATGCACTGGTATTCTTGGGAGGAAACCTGTTCCGTGTTATACGGCGTGGTCCCTTGAATTACTCTCTTTTAAAGTAAAGTTTTAAATAACTGTTTTAGTTCTCACACCAGTCACATGACTGACCTGGAGTTTATTGTTTTAACCTAAACTTTGGGTGCCCTTATTTTAACACGGGAAGCTAGTAGTTTTGGTTTTGCAGATTTATATTCATAGGATCCTGGTTTACAGTTGAAATGACATCCGGAAAGCTATGTATCCGTATATCATCTTCAGTTGTGCGTTGTATTATTTTCCGCTGCTATGTAATTTATTGTGATCTCTGATATTTATCGAATGTATAGTATTCATTTATACTCTGTATATTCTTGTATCTGATGGAATTCTTGTAAATAATAGAGAAATGTTCTTCCGTCCGTGTTCTGATTTGTTCTGTTCTTAAACGATCAGGGGTTTCGAACGGTCTAGATCGGTTTAACGACTGATTCGGATCGAGCGAAATCCATTGTCGTTACAGTTCCATACCTTATCACAGTGGAATCTAGTCTCCAATAAGAGCCCGTGATTTTGTTTATTTACTATATATGTGGAGCGTGAGATGCAAGCGTTCTGCTAGATTCTGTTTATTTGTATTTAGACACTATTATAATATCAGAATAAGATATTGATTTTCAAAATATTTTGGGATATCGTAAGGTAAAAGTCGTCCATATTTATGTGTGAATTTGGTCTTATGATTATCCTTTTCTTTCAAAAAAGATTTTGAACTTTTAAATCAAGTTGGATGGTTCCTCTTAAAACTTAGTGTGTTTCTCTCACTCTGGTTCACCAGACTGACCTTGTGTTTGTAAATGCTCGGGTTAGATCGGGTTGTACAGGATCAGGTTATCGGATGCTGTGAAGTCCAAAACGAGCTGAAGGAGTGCAGACGTATGATATTATCAGTATTATTCTGCAGTGTAATGTATATGGGGATAGATTATTATAAGTGTCCAAATGAATTGAGGTACTCTAATGATTGTAAGTTTTTATTTTAAGGCTCTCAATAAAGTTTATATATATATATATATATTATATTTTGTTCAACTACGATGTGAGACTCTGTGTTGTGTTGACTCTTCTTCTTCTTCTATTATAATATTTTTTTCTTTCTTATCTCACCCTCTAATTTCTTGCTAATAACGTCACAGTGTTTTCGATGCCAAAATGTTCGACATGGTATTTTTGTGTCGATTTTCGGGGTCGAAAATCCCTGTTCATTATAGTGGTATCAGAGCAATGGTTTAGGAGTAACCTTGGCTCTGTGGTGTATATCGATAGAGATTGGGGTAGAAATACCCTAGATCAAGCTGAGAGCGTATTTGTAAATTTTGTATAAAAATGTTTTGTATTGTGGTATTTGATCGGTTCAAGTTGAACTGGCAACTGACGCAATATTATTATGTAAAGAGGCTAAATGAAATAATTTTTCCCAAATTATATTTTTATATGGAAAAGAAATAATTTTATTAAATTATTGAAATATTGGTTTGTTGGTTGGATTTAAATAAATTCGAATTAGATTAGAAATTTGAATGGTTTGATATAACCAGTAGAAAATTTTGAATTTGAATGGTTTAATATAACCATGATTAAATAAACCAGAATTTAATTAAAAACAATTTAAATAAAATCAGTAAGGAAAATGGAATGGCTTTATTGTATTAGTTGTGAATTGTTGTTTATTGAATATTAGATTTGTTGTATAATAAAATTCATCAACTGAATGAATTAAGAACTAAAGAGATAGATTCCTATACAATGGATTTTAAGAGAATCAATATGAAATGAAACTAGAATGATTTAACCCTATATCTGTTATTGGCACTATATATCGAGATTAAGTGCAGGATTGGAGAAGAAAGAACTGATGGTTGCTTTGCTTCGAGATTGAAGTATTGGTTGACCGATAAATAGGTAAAACTTAATATATTGATTTGGTGACTGATTTCATAACCGTGAGTTGGGTTGCCGCTTGGCTCTTATTTTTCTTTCGAATAATGTGAGGCCCGGAGCGGCGAGTTATAGTTGTTTGGATCGAACAATATAGAGGAGGCGCTGACGAATTTTTCTTAAATTTTTTGAAACTTGGTATTTTCGATAATATTTTCTTATAATTATTTTCGAAACAAATAGGGTTTCGTGCATTTTTCTTGACTTAGTAATTTCGGGGACGAAATTCTTTTAAGGGGAGAAGAATGTAACGACCCGGATTTTCGGCTATTTAAATTCGAATATTTAGATGTGTTTTAAATATTTTAGTTGGAATATAAGTGGATTATTAATATTGAATTCATTAATATAAAATGAACTCTAAATGTTGCGGTAGTTCGTTAAATTGAGTTTTGAACTTCAATTAAACACACAGAACCCGTTTTAAGTCGGAATTATGTGAAACAAGAAACATTAGGATCTTATTAATTATAATTTTCTAGTGAAAGAGAAAAATTGGAAATTCGGCTTATATATTGTAAGTTATATCCAAATCAAATTTTTTAAATGGTCGCTATGGAAATCGTTATTAAACGATAACGTTTATTTAATAATTTAAATGGGAATTTCAGTAGAATTTGAATATCTAAAATATTATTATTGAGTCATAATTTCCATTTTGATTTATATTGGAAAATATATATTATTTTATTCAGATGTATATGTGATAATAATAATTTATTATTATTCAATTTAATTTTTTTGTTATTTATTAATGTTTTAATGATAATTATATAATACGTACAAATAATTATTCTTCAAACGACCTCTGTTTTCATCGAAACGAATTCTATTGGAATGCGTATGGCTAGATATTATTAGTTTTCCAGTTCGGAGCCAATCGGAGTTGTCTTTTGACCGTACGTGAAATTTAGATGTGAACCGATAAATATATTAGAATTAAAATAACAATGATTTTGCAAACAAAGTCCGTTTTCAACGTAATTAATTTCATTTAATCCGGAATGTCAAGATATAGCAGTACATTTATTTTTATCGTATTTTGAGTTCGTGAATATTAATACGAATGTAAGATGTGCATGATAATCAGTGGTGGAATTATATGTTGGCACATGATATCCCCGAACTTCTCGGTCAGTAATTTGGATAGGTACATTTGGACTGTTTGTTTTGTGGTATTCAAATGCAAGATGTTTCTCCAATTTATTTTCGAAAATTGTAAGGAAAATTTCTCACCTTGGCCAAACATATATAGTTTATCATTTTTGCAAAAAAACATATGGTAAATGAACAATTCAAGATATTTTGAATCGTAAAGCAATAATTAGTATATAAATTAAAAAGTCGCACAGCCCTAGACCTACCCTAACAACACACAAGCAGCTATGGAAGTGAAGTAACAATGCAACTCCTAGCCTCCTACCATCTAACGCATACACAACTAATACACATGAGAGAAGACACATGCACATGCAAAATCTGTCAGCAGCCTCACTAATGCTGCAGTTACTTGCGTTGAAAATATGGTTCCTTACATACAAATCTATCTAATGCATTACCAACCAAACAATTTAATTACTTGCACCCGGCGTTCCGTGTTCTCCACGATTACCTCTTCTCCAAGCTTTCTCCAACTATATAATGCTGCCTATTCTATTCGCATTCTTCCTCAAATGAAAAGAAAGCTTTCACCTTCTTCCAAACCAACCGCAACTGAAATAATAATAAAAAATATCAAAACAACATAACCATACAGTAGCTTTTCCGTCCAGCACTGGAACTTCGGAGGAGTCGGGGCATGCACTGCTGATGGGATCGAGATCTACTGCATGGAGAAAGAACAGTGGAAGGCACTACTATGCCAGGAGATGAGCATGACAGTGGCGACGATGTTGAGTGGTCCGGTTGGTCTCCGATAAAGATGAAGCGGGTTTTCCATGGCGGTCGATGTCGAGAAACGCCGGAGCTGAAGCGAGCAATGCAAGCGAGTTTTGTTGAGGGAAGGAGTTAAAAGGAGGTTCTTAGTTGGTGGATTGGAGCCGAGTTAGTGGTGTCCTGTTTTAATGGTGCACGCGAGTGTACCGAAGAGTTTCAGCAATGAGTAATTCCACCAGTCAGGAAAAGTTGCTATGTAGAGGCGGGTACTGGAGAATTGCGTGACCAAATACTAGAATGAAAAAAACAGAACCATGAAAGGGAATAAACACATGTATGAAGTACCACATGGGGAAGGATTGATGTAGGGAGGAAATATCTATAGGTTGGAAAGGGAAGTGGGATTAGCGGAATGGTTTTGGTAAAGGAAGGGGGCGTACTAGGCTTTTATGGATTGGCTTTGGGCTGGGCACCCTCTATAAAAAATAAGTGAAATAAAAAAATTGAATAGAATAAAGAGCGAAGCAGGCAGGGTAGAAGAGAACAGAAGACGTGGGGTTGAATGTGAGCAAGTCAGCTTGAATCAAAATTTGGGAAGGGGAGAGCCTGGCCGTGATGAGTTCATAGTATTTTAGGAAACTGGGTAGCACTGTCTTTCAGGAGCAGTTAGGTGTTTGAAAGCAATTCGAGAAAATATATATAATATATAAGTTGGATAAAAAGGTCCTACAGCTGGAGCATGCGGATGGAAGTGCTGCGAGAAGAAGAATGGATAAGGGGTGGCGGATTTTTACCTTGATGTTGGGCATTGGGCCATCTAAATATTGGTAAGGCCCAGATTTAAATATTAATGAAATTAGTCTTTTGAATTATTTAATATTACATTACAATATATACATATACAATATATACACATGCCATAGTAACATAGGAAAGAGGTTTTTTTTTGTTTTTGCCTGTATGATGATGATACATTAATAAACAAAATTTGGCAAATTAAATTTCCAGTGAGATTTAATTATACTAATTTAAAATAGTGTTAACTTACAATGTTAATAACTTCTTATATCGTTATCAGAATCGAACAAACTAAGGAGCTTTGGAATTGCGTTACAAGCAAGACGTTATGGAACTGATCTAGTCAAGACTAGTAGCAAAAATAATTTTTAATTAAATTAAATGTTAGTTTAATTTAATTAAAACAGGACGCTCAAAGGACAGAGTAAAACCAAGGTGAGTTAAACTCACTCAGTTTTCCCACTTATAATTATTATAAGTCGGGTTTATTATTTGTATGCTATGGTTGAAAATTTTCGGTTGTTTGATGATTGTTTGAATGTTTGTTGAATATCTTATATCAATCATTTAAATTAAACGGTTGTTTAAATTAAATGAAATGACATCATTATTTTTAACAATGATTTCCAAACAAGGTAACTTACCTTGTTGGTTATGTTTATAAACAAATAAATGTATTTAAATTTAATTGGATGCTTGAATAATTTTTATTGGTGACCTCTATCAGTTGAATTGATTGTTTAACGGCATATGATCATTACACAAATGGTTGAACCCATATGATTAGATTATTGATTGTTAAACCCAAATTCAACGTTTGTTTCTTTATTAACCAATGAGTGATATTGGTTGAGGAATTTATAACAGATGGCCAAAATGCAAACTGTTTATAAAGAGTGATTTACCATTAAGTAAATCGATAGAAAGGAAGTTATGGAATTTATTTCATAACTAAATATAGATATTTTTAAGTATATTATTAAAAATGTAGTTTTATATAAAGGAAATAAACCAACCACATATTGTTAGTTTAACCACAATCAACATTTTTGTATCAAAAATCGTACCATGTGCAAAGCATGTACCACATCAAAATTATTAAATGGTTTATAAAGCAAATTCGTATATTATTGAGATGGAAAAGCAAGTGATCAAGGGTCAATGTAACGATTAATAACTGAGATTAATTGTTTTTAAGAAACAATTAAGATGAGATTATTTAGAAATAGATTATTGTTTATTTAATAATAATCGAAGTAAAATGGAATTTATTTAAATTAATTATATTGTTAATTAATTTAAATGAAAGAATGTTTTAAATTGATCAATGAGTTAATCATGTTTTAGAGTTGACTAAACCAGCTGTTTTAACGGAAACTGATTATTAAATTAAAATAGTTTTGTGCCGACTAATTTAATGAAATCATTTAATGAATAATTGTTTAACTTTATAAGAATTAAAAGAGGAATTTAATCTTTATTCCAGTTAATGATCAAGTAAATTATAATTTTAATTAATAATAATTTAAGGAGTTATTTCTTAAATGGAGTTCATTTAAGTAAGTTAGTAATGAAATATAATTGAATTCCAAGTGAGTTTATGGACAGGTTTATATTTAAACCAAGTTAGTCAATTAAGTCATAAAAGAAATTTTTAAGCAAATACGATAGGCTTAAAATACAAGTTACTTATTATTTGGATAAAGTAAAAGAAATCAAGATAGAAAACGGGTTGATGTTAAACCAGAGTAATATAAACGAGTTTAGAAAGGAGATGCGATGATAAAAGAGCTACTTTCAAATTAACGTTACTTAATAATGGAATTAAGTGAAATGGATGGATTTGAAATGAGATTTCCAACAATATGTGATTTAAAGTTTTAAGAAAGGATTCTTGTAATTGAATTTGGCGAAGGATCGAGTAATGGGATTTGTAATAGAACCCAGATATTGAAACCAATTACTTAAAGACGTAAAAGTTTAAAAGTTAATGTTATTTAATCATTTACTAAATCAATAAATTTAGTAATAGTAATATATTTAACAAGGATATTTCAAAAGTTAGGATGTTTTATAAAACCGTATTTTAAATAAAATAGTGAAGTGGTATTTGTTGGTAATGGGATGAATACAATTTTTGAATTACAATTCATATTTATCTTAAGATAAGAATGTTGTTGATTAAGGTCTGAGAGGTAATTATAATACCCGCAACTTGAACGACTTCAAGATTATCGAAAGGTGATATTAGTTGTAAAGTGGAGATGTTTGAAGTAATATATTTTGAGGAACAACGATGTATCGTTATTTGAAGAATTTGAGAATATATGGGATTCCAGAAATAAAAGGAATTAAAAAAGGGGCGACTTGAGAATATGAAGTGATATTCCCGCAATAAAAGAAATAAAAAGGAGATTTGTAAAAATATAACAATATTTCCAAAATAAGGAGATGGGATTTGGGATGAGTTTATTCTAAAAGGGAAAGTGACGATTATGGTGTTCAAATAACGAAACAAAGAAGATATCGTAACAATTATTTGAAATGATAAATTGAATCGGTTTCCCAATCTTAAATAATAAGTAACATTGTAACAAATAGTTTGAAATGACAGTTAACGGGGAACGGGATATTGATTTTAAGATCGTCCTCTAAATATTAAAATAAAAGGATTTTAGAATATTAATATATTAAAACTGATATATTATTTTAATGGCCAAGTGACGTTATGTACTCAACCAATGAATCTGTTTTATTTTTATGATTGTTTATTTTGACAGTTAAACAACCAACTATCAAAATCTAACCCAACGGTACTGGTACAGAAAGACCGGGATCGAATTTATATTCGAAAAACATTCCGACCAATAAATATGAATACATCGAATAAGTTAATCGAGATGGAGCAATTGAAGACCGTAGATCTTCATTAAACGGAAGAGTTACTTACAATCTCTAGTTGATTCTTAGAGGTATACTGTGATTCTGTCATGGTTGAAATCTACGGGTTGCAAGGACTACTCGCTACTGATCTATAGGGTGATTCCTAGGATGTGGCAGGAGGGTGCCTTCGGTTCATCCTGTTCCTGGATGACTGGTATGGACAATGTGAATAGTTTCTAAAAGTCGAGTATAACTTCAAGCCTCATCAACCGGGAAATGACAAAAATCGGGCAGGCAGCATGGCTATGTGGGTCGCACCAATTAGGGTGTATAATCACCTATCTAGAGAAATTCCCTTTTCTTCTTTAATCTATCGATGTTGTCCCTTTTCGGGAAATGGTGGGTAGCTCCCAACCGTTGGTGATATACATTCGATACACTCAAGCGAAATGAGTGGTGGGTCATGTGTGGGCCGTGTTGCAAGACATTCTTTTTGAACCCAGTGTATTCGCCTCTAGAGATACACTATCGGCAGGTGGTTCCATACCTTGTCATAGTTGGAATCCAGTCTCCAATAAGAGCCTGCAGTTTTGTTTGTATACTATGTAGCTGGAGCGTGAGATACAAGCGTTCTGCTAGATTCTATTTATTTGTATTTAGACACTATCATAATATCAGAATAAGATATTGATTTTCAAAATATTTTGGGTTATCGTAAGATAAAAGTCGTCCGTATTTATGTGTGATTTGGTTTTACAATTATCCTTTTCTTTTGAAAAAGATTTTGAACTTTAAAATCATGTTGTAAGGTTCCCCTTAAAACTTAGTGTGTTTCTCTCACTCTGGTTCACCAGACTGACCCGGTGCTTGTAAATGCTCGGGTTAGAACAGGCTGTACAGTATCAGGTTATCGGATGTTGTGAAGTCCAAAAACGAGCTGAAGGATTGCAGACATATGATATTATCAGTATTATTCCGCTGTGTAATACATATGAGGACAGATTATTATAACTATCCAAATGAATTGATGTACTCTGATGATTGTAATTTTTTTTAAAGGTCTCAATAAAGTTTTTATATATATATATATATTATATTTTGTTCCGCTACGATGTGAGACTCTGTGTTGTGTTGATTCTTCTTCTTCTTCTATTCCAATATTTCTTTCATTCTTATCTCACCCTCTAATTTCTTCCTTATAACTTCCTGGTGTTTTCGATGCCTGAATGTTCGACATGGTATTTTTGTGTCGATTTTCAGTGTTGAAAATCCATGTTCGTTATAGAAGTATCAGAGCAATGGTTTAGGAATAACCTTGGCTCAGTGGTGTATCTCGATAGAGGTTGGGGTAGTAATACCCTAGATTGAGTTGAGAGTACATATATGAGACCGTATTTGTAAATTTTATATACAAATGTTTTGTATTGTGGTGTTTGATCGGTTCAAGTTGAACTGGCAACTGACGTAATATTATTTTGTAAAGAGGGTAAATGAAATAATTTTGCCCAAATGATATTTTTATATGGAAAACAAATAATTTTATAAAATTATTGAAAGATTGGTTTGTTGGTTGGATTTAAATAAATTCAAATTAGATTAGAAATTTGAATGGTTTGATATAACCAGTAAAAAATTGTGAATTTAAATGGTTTAATATAACCATGATTAAATAAACCAGAATTTAATTAAAAATAAGTTAAATAAAATCAGTACGGAAAATGGAATGACTTAGTTGTATTAATTATGAATTGTTGTTTATTGAATATTAGATTAGTTGTATAATAAAATTCATCAACTAAATGAATTAAGAACTAAAGAGATAAATTCCAATATAATGGATTTTAAGAGAATCAATATGAAATGAAACTAGAATGATTTAACCCTGTATCTGTTATTGACATTATATATCGAGATTAAGTGCAGGATTGGAGAAAAAAGAACCAATAATTGCTTTGCCTCGAGATTTGAGTATAGGTTGCCCGACAAATAGGTAAAACTTAATATATTAATTTGGTGATTGATTTCATACCCATGAGTTGGGTTACCGCTTGGCTCTTATTTTTCTTCCGATCGATGTGAGGCTCGGAGTGGCGAGTTGTAGTTGTTTGGAACGAACAATATAGAGGAGGCACTGACGAATTTTTCGTAAATTTTTTGAAACTTGGTATTTTTGATGATATTTTCTTATAATTAATTTGGAAATAAATAGGGTTTCGTGCATTTTTCTTGACTTAGTAATTTAGAGGACGAAATGCTTTTAAGGCGGAAGAATGTAACGATCTGGATTTTCGGCTATTTGAATTTGAATATTTAGATGTGTTTTAAATATTTTAGTTTGAATATAAGTGGATTATTAATATTGAATTCATTATCAAACGAACGATTAAACGTTTAATTTATATTTAATATAAAATGAACTCGAGATGTCGCGGTAGTTCGTTAAA
>JASFAX010007464.1:0-24395 GCA_030737875.1 Allium sativum
GAATAAAATAAGGTATTGGAATTCAAGAAAATTAAATATGGAGTTTAACTAATGAATTTGAATTTAGAATTCAAATGGTATTTGTAAATGAATTCGAATTTAGAATTCAAATGGTGTTTGAAAGAAAATTGGAATATTTTAATTCAAATGGAGTTGGAAATAGATTTGAACATAGAAATTCAAACGGAGTTTGAATATTTGAATTTCAAAAGGGAATTCAAATTGGAGTTTGAATATCTAAATTCAAGTATGAATTTCAAATATAGAAATTCAAAAAGGAGTTGAATTAAAGTGGAAGTTAAATAAAGGATTTGAAATGGAATTCGAATAAAGGATTTCAAAGGGAATTTGAATACAAGATTTAAACTATGGAATTTGAAATGTAAAAGATGCAAATGGAATTTGGAATATATATATTAGAATGGAGTTGATTTATTTTAAACGAAGTTTAAAAGTATATATATATATATAATTAAAACGAACTCGCCGCAGTGCTGCAGTTCGTAAATTGGCGATTCGAACTTCAATTGAATATACAGAACTCAATTGAAGTCGAAATTCTTTGAAGCAAGAAACGTCAGGACCGATTTGATAATAGCTTTCTAATGAAGGAGAAAAATCTGGATTTCATCGAATAGATTTTGAGTTATGTCAAAAATCAAATTTTCAGAAAAGCAGCGCCAGAACCATTATAAAACCATAACGGTTTGTTTAAATAAACTAAAGGATTTTTAAAGGAAAAAAATCCGAATTTGCCATGAGAAAAATCCAGACTTGAGTTGTAAATTAAATACGAACTCAAGTGGTGTAAATGAGATGATTGTTGAAACAAAAATCAGATTTTTAATTATTGATTAGAATTGACTAATTTAAAGAAATTAGTTAATGGAATTTTAGAATCGAAATTTGGGTTTTTAAATCAGACAAGGGGTGTGTAAATACATATTCAAAATCGAATATGAAACTTGAATTAGAAATGACATTCGATTGTTGTATCAACAAATTAATATATATTTGAACATGATATGTTCAAATAACAAGTGAAATAGGCTAAGAAGCTAATTAAAGAATAAATGGGCAGAACTGAATTGAAACGATTAGTTTGAGTTGAATTGAATTGCAAACAGGTGAACATGTGTAAGCAGGTTTGATATGAAGTATATGAAGATTTAAATTTATGTGCTCGACAAAAAGGTACATGTTTAATTCATATATGAGGTTTTATGTGCCGTATCGGCTAGCCGCTTGGCTTTTTCTTTTTCTTTTTGAAATAAGAAGGACCGGGAAAGCTATTTGAAATTTCCCGATGCTCCCGATACAGGGGAGGTTATAGCGAATTTTTCCGGGAATTTAAGGAGTTAGAATATTTTTAAGAAATTTGACAATTAGAAATCTATATATCGATATATATAGAATTCTATAAGGAAACGAAATCAAAAATCGAATATTGTAAACAAAAAGGGAAATCTATAAATTAGAAATAGAAAGCGAACTTTATACATGTTTTAAAAATGAACAAATTGGATTGTATAGTGTGTTTATTCGAGATAAGTGGTTTCGCCGTTTTGAAGTTGAGGATGTTTTCAGTTAAGGTCTGAGAGGTAATTTTACCCCAACTTGATTGATTTCATTTTTAATGGATAAATAGCAAGATCCAGTCTCGAAGAGAAGTGTTTGAAAAAGAGTTAGTTGAATAAAATATTTTGGGTTGTTGTAACGAGGTTTTACACAACATTCGTTTTAAACCCAAGTGATGAAATTTTGGGAATATAACAAGTAAATATTTCCTGAGTATAATTAAAATAGTCGGGATAGAGATAAGTGATTGGAATTATTTCCAATTACAAATAGAGATATTTTCTAATATATTGAAAATAAAAGAAGTTGATATTGGGAAATGCTTTCCAAATAGCGTAAAGGGCCAATATGGTTATTGAAAATATTTGGGGTAACAAATATTGATAAGGAAATGGAGAAGAGATTTAATTAATGAAATATTAATTAAAGAGCCCAGTGATTTGTTGATATGTTTGGATGAACACTTGTTTTTATTCGATAGTTAAATCACAGACTATCGAAGTTTTGACCATCGTTGTCAATATGGAGAGACCGGTTGGATTATTATCCGAAGAACCACTCCGTATCGGCATAAGCGTTGCGAACCAAGTATGCTGAATATATTGAAGACGGAGTAAAGTGCAAGGACTTTTTCTATTACATAGAAATAGTGCCTTCGGTTTCGTTCAGTCCCAGAATGAACGTAAATGGACGAATGTCTGACAGAGTATTTCCAATGATCAAATGGGTTGGTCTGTATAAATATATATGGTTGCAACGGATTTATTCCCTTAGCATAACATCCAGAATATTTGTGCAAACTCAACTAGTGATTAACGGATCTGACGATGTGGCATTCAAAGTGGTTGTGTTATCAATGAATGGTAAGTATTCGTAGCCTCAGGCCTCAACAACCGGGAAAGGACAAAAATCGGGCAGGCAGCATGGCTATGTGGGTCGCACCCATTAGGATGTATAACCACCTATCTAGAGGTTCATTTAATTTCTTATTCTATTCGATGTTGTCCCAGTCGGGAGGCGGTTGCTGATCCCAACCGTTGGTGATATACATTCGATACACTCAAGCGAAATGAGTGGTCGGTCATGTGTGGGCCGGGTTGCAAGATGTTCTTGTTGAACCCAGTGTATTCCTCTCTAGAGATACACTAGCGGAAGGTGGTTCCATACCTTGTCATGTTGGAAATCCAATCTCCAATAAGCGCCATGCGGTTTTTTGATTTTATACTATGTATGTGGAGCGTGAGATGCAAGCGTTCTGCTAGTTGGTTATTTACTTGATGTAGACATTATTATAATATCACTAGATTTTCGTATCAAAGTGTTTTGGGTTATAGTAAGGTAAAAACCGTCCGTGTTTATGTGTGGGCTGGTCTTACTATTACCTTTCCTTTTGAAAGGATTTTTTTAAAGTTAAACAAGTGGTTGGAGTTTACTCACACCAGTCCCATGACTGACCCAGAGTTTAATTTGTTTTGTTTTCCCTAAACTCTTGGGTGCCCAAATTTGTACGGGCAGTCAAGTAGTCGGGATTTCACAGATTCATTTGGAGGAGCTGGAAGCAGGAGGCTTCACCGGTTAGCTATAGGCTATCATATATTCTGCTGTGGACCCTGTTTGTATCTGGAAACAGATGTTTATAACTGTTCCAGAAATGACTGTTGTGCTCTGATGATGGTATGTATATAAAGTTACTGATTTGTATTTCAAAAGTTATGTTATATAATATATTTTATTCGTTCCGCTGTGAGTTGTGATCTTCGTTTTTCTTCTATTCTAATATTTCTTTCTTCCTATTTCTCATCTTCTAACTTCTTTCTATTAATGGTTCGTATTTATGTGCTATTTGGGTTGGACGTGTGGTGTATTTAGTCAACTCAGATAGCTCAGATTTGCGGGTCGTTACAGTTGGTATCAGAGCTTAGGTTGAGCGAATACCTAGGCTTGATAGGGTTGTGCTCATTAGAGATAGGGTCAGTAGTACCCTAGAATGAGTTGAGCATATATATACGAGAGCGCGTATTTGTTAGTTGATATAAAAGTTGTTTTATATTGTGTTGGCTAGTCTGTTGAGTGGTTTATGAATTCTGGTCGGATAGTGGGACGCCACAAAGTCGATAGGAATTTCTAAACACTTGACAGGAGATTGAACACGATATTGTTTTAAAGTGGGTGAATGAAATTATTTTACCCAAAATTTCTATTTTGATATAGAAAGAATAATTTTCTAGAATTATTATTATATGGATGTGTTGGATGTTGATTTTATAATCAAATGAGATTATAAAATTAGAATGGTTATTTATAAACAAATAGAATTTGTATAGAAATTAAATATACAAATGAGATGAATTAGAATTAAATTCAAACCAGAATTGAGAATTCAAAATCCTGGGAAGTTGAAAAATATTTTTCAAAGTATATTAAAATAATATAGATTTGTTTTAAAAGGATTTGAAAGAAAATCGTTTTAGATGGATTTTGAAATAATAAGGCACTGAACTCACTTCAGTGGCTGGGAAATTATTCTGATGATGATTGCAACATCATCAGTGTTCATTTTCGAGTTTCTAAGTGACGAATTGCTGCCTTAGAAAAGTTTTGAAGGGAATTTGTTTGAAAGAAAACCAGTTTAGTTGGAAAATTCAAATGTTTTGAATTTGAAATGGGAAAAAAATATATGTATATATTTAAGTGATTTCAAAAGAATTTGAAATGAAAACCCTGGGATTTGTATTCTGGAATTGAAATTTAACTTAAGCCAGTTAAATGGATTGAAGTGAATCAATCGACTAGAATCAATTTGAATAGGTTTAATGGAATATAGATTCGATTTAAATGGATTGATCATAGATCATTCGAATCAAAATAAGGAAGACCTAAAGTTTTGGTGGAATTAAATTTGTTGAAATAAGAGGAGTTGGGTTTCAACATAGGTGAGATTTTGAAAAGTAATGGATTTGTACCATTTTCCTACCTTAGCAATTTCGAGGACGAAATTATTTTAAGGGGGGAAGAATGTAACGACCCGGATTTTTTGGTCGGTTTATTTTAAATATTTAATATGGTTTTAAATATTGAATTAATAATATAAAAGAATTTTTTTAGTGAATTATCGATCAAATAATCAAAATACGATTTATTTTGAAAATCATCGAAACACGAGAACTGAAATAATTCAATTCAAAGATAAAACTGAATCGAAATGGTTCAGATGATCAATATATATCCTATTTAAATATAAACGATGATAATAGGAATTTATTGTTGAAGAATTTATTTGTTTTTGAATTTTAATTATATTATATTAATTTATTCTGGTTATTTATATTTACGTTCGAATTAAATATCAATAATTATTCAGTTCAGTTCAGAATAACGCAATAAGATTGAAATGTCGGTCGGTCATTACATTAAAATAACGGTTCATGGATTTTAAATTAAGGAGTCGTGATATATTTTAGTATTTAATTAAAACAATATATATATCCTATCAGCTGATTTTTTTTCCCAAACCAAGCCGACATATCCATCTTTCACGTACAACTATTTACATCGAGCAGAAATTATTGTCTTCTGCCTTAGATATCAAAGGGACAAGTTTTAATGGCTTGTCTGTTGTTCGCATATATATAAAATCACCCAGGCCCCTTTTATCTTTCATTCTTTTCTTCCATCCGAACTACTCAGTAAAATTCAAAGGTTTCAAATTGAAAAGAATGGCACCGATTATTTATTTCCGCTCTACCCACAAATCAAAACCCAAATTTCCCTTTTCCTTCCTCAAATGAAATCGAAAGTTCTCTGAACAAAAGCAAAGAGGGGAAATGAAATTGCGGTCATGATTTGAACCATCGAGGGTCTCGAGTGCGCGCTGTCGATTCAAGGGAGGGAGTCTTCGGCGATTCATACAGAGGGTGGAAGGGAAGCGTGGTGCGACGTGGTCTCTGGGCCAGAATTGAACTCGATAAGGACTGGAGGGGCTTGCGAAGTGGAAGATGTGTGAAATTGGGTGTTCGATCATTGAAGTGCGAAGTGAATGGTGGAGCAGAAGTCACGACGAGGTCCAGCAGCTCCGGCAAGGATCTCGGTTGCTTCCGTGATAAAAACAGTCGATATTTATCCACCGTAGTTCGAGTGTGATTTAGGGTATCCTCGACAACAGTTTGGAGGTACTCGCAAGAGAGGGAGTTGTCGGCATGGTTTGCTGGGTCGAGCTGAGTTGCAGAGGAGACCGAACATGGGAAGGTGGAAGGGTAGATGCAAGAAATAAGGACTGCAGATTTCAGGAGCAGCTACGGGATTGCTAATTCAGGAAAGGAAGGTGTTAAACGAATTAGGTAATTTAATTAAATTTTAATTTAACTATCGATTTATTTAGTTAATAACGATTAAATGTATAACAAATATAATTCCGTACGATAAACAGTTTTTGATGAGAAAACAAAATGCAATTGGCATCATAAGGGCTTAAGCTTCGCTATGAAATTGGATTTGAAATTTTTGGAGTTGTTTGAGATCATGTGTGGAATTTCATGGGATATTCGGCAAAACAAAAACCACGGTGAGTAAATCTCACTCACCTTTTATTATAATTAATTTTACTTCGTAAAAATAATTGTTGTTGCTTGTTTGGATTTTTCTGCTTGTTTTATATATATTAGTTATTTAGGCTATTATATATATATTGGGTTGATGATTGGTCGGATTCCCGCAGTCTCATTAGCGGATGCCCGCAGTTTCATAGCGGATGATTACCCTATACGCCCCACGCTATGATTAGTGGATGACCTTCTATACCGCGATATTCTGTCATGAAGCAGAATGGGTATTATTTATGTGCTAACATCTGTGGATGCAGGAAAACAGGTTGGAGGGATCCAACTGGATTCCTCAAAAATATATTATCTGTTTGCTGTTTGTTGATTTCATATATTCATATATGATGTGTTAAAAATAAAATGATTGAAAATTGGGTGATTTATTGTTTTAAATATCACTGGGCTAAGTGTTAATTTATTAAAAATATCGTGGAAGGATATTTGAGATTTTAAAAGGAAAAATTCTATTTTTAAATAGAATTTGAATTTTTAATGGAATAAAAATATAAACTTGTTTTTGAAAAATAAAACAAGTAGTTTCTTTATAAACGAAGTTTATAAATAGTTCTTTTATAACGAAGTTATAAATGAAGTGAAAAGAATTATCATTTGATAATTCAGAAATAGAAATACAAGTGTGAAATTGAAATTTGAAATGAAATTTCAAAATAGGATGTGAAATGAAATTTTTAAATATATAACTCAAATGAAATTTGAGTATAACATTTGAATAGTAGAATTAGAAAAGGAGTTTAAATATTTGAATTTTAAATAAAAGAAAAAGGAGATTGAATATTAGAAATTCAAATAGAAGTTCAAATAGAATTTGAATAGACGAAATTAGAATGAAAAATAGAATTTGAATTCAAAGGGATAAAAATAGAATTTGAATTCGAAGGAATTCAAATAAAGAAAATTCAAATAGAGATTTGGATATAGAATTCGAATGAAATTCAAATATAGAAATTTGAATATGGAAGTTCAAATGGAATTTTAAATATAGAGTTTGAATAAGAGATTCAAACAGCATTTGAATAAGAGAGTTCAAAATGGAATTTGAATAAGAGAATTGAAATAGAATTTGAATAAAGAAATTCAAATAGGGATTTGAATATAGAATTTCAAAATAGAATTTGAAATAAACTTTGAAAATAGGATTTCAAAGTAGAATAGGAAATCCAAATGGTTTTGAAATGGAATTTGAGTTCAAGGGAATTCAAATGGATTTGAATGGAGAAATTCAAATGGGATTTAAATAATGGGTTTTAAATAAAGAGGATTTAAATATAAGATTTCAAATAGAAATCTAAATGGAGTTTAAATATTTAAATTCAAATATGATTTTCAAATATAACCATTCAAAAGGGATTTGATTATAGAATTTAAAGTGGAATTTAATTCAAAGGAATAAAATAAGGTATTGGAATTCAAGAAAATTAAATATGGAGTTTAACTAATGAATTTGAATTTAGAATTCAAATGGTATTTGTAAATGAATTCGAATTTAGAATTCAAATGGTGTTTGAAAGAAAATTGGAATATTTTAATTCAAATGGAGTTGGAAATAGATTTGAACATAGAAATTCAAATGGAGTCTGAATATTTGAATTTCAAAAGGGAATTCAAAATGGAGTTTGAATATCTAAATTCAAGTATGAATTTCAAATATAGAAATTCAAAAAGGAGTTGAATTAAAGTGGAAGTTAAATAAAGGATTTGAAATGGAATTCGAATAAAGGATTTCAAAGGGAATTTGAATACAAGATTTAAACTATGGAATTTGAAATGTAAAAGATGCAAATGGAATTTGGAATATATATTAGAATGGAGTTGAATTTATTTTAAACGAAGTTTAAAAGTATATATATATATATATATATATATATATATATATATATATATATATATATATAATTAAAACGAACTCGCCGCAGCGCTGCAGTTCGTAAATTGGCGATTCGAACTTCAATTGAATATACAGAACTCAATTGAAGTCGAAATTCTTTGAAGCAAGAAACGTCAGGACCGATTTGATAATAGCTTTCTAATGAAGGAGAAAAATCTGGATTTCATCGAATAGATTTTGAGTTATGTCAAAAATCAAATTTTCAGAAAAGCAGCGCCAGAACCATTATAAAACCATAACGGTTTGTTTAAATAAACTAAAGGATTTTTAAAGGAAAAAAATCCGAATTTGCCATGAGAAAAATCCAGACTTGAGTTGTAAATTAAATACGAACTCAAGTGGTGTAAATGAGATGATTGTTGAAACAAAAATCAGATTTTTAATTATTGATTAGAATTGACTAATTTAAAGAAATTAGTTAATGGAATTTTAGAATCGAAATTTGGGTTTTTAAATCAGACAAGGGGTGTGTAAATTCATATTCGAAATCGAATATGAAACTTGAATTAGAAATGACATTCGATTGTTGTATCAACAAATTAATATATATTTGAACATGATATGTTCAAATAACAAGTGAAATAGGCTAAGAAGCTAATTAAAGAATAAATGGGCAGAACTGAATTCAAACGATTAGTTTGAGTTGAATTGAATTGCAAACAGGTGAACATGTGTAAGCAGGTTTGATATGAAGTATATGAAGATTTAAATTTATGTGCTCGACAAAAAGGTACATGTTTAATTCATATATGAGGTTTTATGTGCCGTATCGGCTAGCCGCTTGGCTTTTTCTTTTTCTTTTTGAAATAAGAAGGACCGGGAAAGCTATTTGAAATTTCCCGATGCTCCCGATACAGGGGAGGTTATGGCGAATTTTTCCGGGAATTTAAGGAGTTAGAATATTTTTAAGAAATTTGACAATTAGAAATCTATATATCGATATATATAGAATTCGATAAGGAAACGAAATAAAAAATCGAATATTGTAAACAAAAAGGGAAATCTATAAATTAGAAATAGAAAGCGAACTTTATACATGTTTTAAAAATGAACAAATTGGATTGTATAGTGTGTTTATTCGAGATAAGTGGTTTCGCCGTTTTGAAGTTGAGGATGTTTTCAGTTAAGGTCTGAGAGGTAATTTTACCCCAACTTGATTGATTTCATTTTTAATGGATAAATAGCAAGATCCAGTCTCGAAGAGAAGTGTTTGAAAAAGAGTTAGTTGAATAAAATATTTTGGGTTGTTGTAACGAGGTTTTACACAACATTCGTTTTAAACCCAAGTGATGAAATTTTGGGAATATAACAAGTAAATATTTCCTGAGTATAATTAAAATAGTCGGGATAGAGATAAGTGATTGGAATTATTTCCAATTACAAATAGAGATATTTTCTAATATATTGAAAATAAAAGAAGTTGATATTGGGAAATGCTTTCCAAATAGCGTAAAGGGCCAATATGGTTATTGAAAATATTTGGGGTAACAAATATTGATAAGGAAACG
Source organism: Allium sativum (assembly GCA_030737875.1). Lineage (NCBI taxonomy): Eukaryota > Viridiplantae > Streptophyta > Magnoliopsida > Asparagales > Amaryllidaceae > Allium > Allium sativum. The sequence goes on from JASFAX010007464.1 coordinate 9,591, forward strand.
GAGAAGAGATTTAATTAATGAAATATTAATTAAAGAGCCCAGTGATTTGTTGATATGTTTGGATGAAAACTTGTTTTTATTCGATAGTTAAATCACAGACTATCGAAGTTTTGACCATTGTTGTCAATATGGAGAGACCGGTTGGATTATTATCCGAAGAACCACTCCGTATCGGCATAAGCGTTGCGAACCAAGTATGCTGAATATATTGAAGACGGAGTAAAGTGCAAGGACTTTTTCTATTACATAGAAATAGTGCCTTTGGTTTCGTTCAGTCCCAGAACGAACGTAAATGGACGAATGTCTGACAGAGTATTTCCAATGATCAAATGGGCTGGTCTGTATAAATATATATGGTTGCAACGGATTTATTCCCTTAGCATAACATCTAGAATATTTGTGCAAACTCAACTAGTGATTAACGGATCTGACGATGTGGCATTCAAAGTGGTTGTGTTATCAATGAATGGTAAGTATTCGTAGCCTCAGGCCTCAACAACCGGGAAAGGACAAAAATCGGACAGGCAGCATGGCTATGTGGGTCGCACCCATTAGGATGTATAACCACCTATCTAGAGGTTCATTTAATTTCTTATTCTATTCGATGCTGTCCCAGTCGGGAGGCGGTTACTGATCCCAACAGTTGGTGATATACATTCGATACACTCAAGCGAAATGAGTGGTCGGTCATGTGTGGGCCGGGTTGCAAGATGTTCTTGTTGAACCCAGTGTATTCCTCTCTAGAGATACACTAGCGGAAGGTGGTTCCATACCTTGTCATGTTGGAAATCCAATCTCCAATAAGCGCCATGCGGTTTTTTGATTTTATACTATGTATGTGGAGCGTGAGATGCAAGCGTTCTGCTAGCTGGTTATTTACTTGATGTAGACATTATTATAATATCACTAGATTTTCGTATCAAAGTGTTTTGGGTTATAGTAAGGTAAAAACCGTCCGTGTTTATGTGTGAGCTAGTCTTACTATTACCTTTCCTTTTGAAAGGATTTTTTTAAAGTTAAACAAGTGGTTGGAGTTTACTCACACCAGTCCCATGACTGACCCAGAGTTTATTTTGTTTTGTTTTCCCTAAACTCTTGGGTGCCCAAATTTGTACGGGCAGTCAAGTAGTCGGGATTTCACAGATTCATTTGGAGGAGCTGGAAGCAGGAGGCTTCACCGGTTAGCTATAGGCTATCATATATTCCGCTGTGGACCCTGTTTGTATCTGGAAACAGATGTTTATAACTATTCCAGAAATGACTGTTGTGCTCTGATGATGGTATGTATATAAAGTTACTGATTTGTATTTCAAAAGTTATGTTATATAATATATTTTATTCGTTCCGCTGTGAGTTGTGATCTTTGTTTTTCTTCTATTCTAATATTTCTTTCTTCCTATTTCTCATCTTCTAACTTCTTTCTATTAATGGTTCGTATTTCTGTGCTATTTGGGTTGGACGTGTGGTGTATTTAGTCAACTCGGATAGCTCAGATTTGCGGGTCGTTACAAGAGCATTACCAAGGCGAGTCACAAGCCTAACTACTCTCCTTTCACAATCAAGAATGGCCCCATTTCTAGATAACCAATCCATTCCTAAAATTAGCCCATAGCCCGTGAAGCCCAATACATAAGCATCACATCTAAATTCAATGCTAAGCATAGAGATTTTCAAATCCAAACATATCATGGTCAAATGAGCCGAACCCCCAATTGGATTTGAAACAACCAAGGGATCCTCTAGTAAACTGGTGTTCAAGTGCAGTAATTCAACTAATGATGCGGAGATAAACGAATGAGATGCACCAGAATCGAACAAGGTACGGACAGGATGATCAAACAGAAAAACTAAGCTTTCAACAGAAATTGTTCTACCTCTTTCTTGCAGCGGTGGGGCCGCAATAGCCTTAACTTGCCCCCTTGCCTGCCCTGGTGCCATAAGAGCCTGCACCTGTCCTCCCGAGGTAGACCCTGCCCTCTACCCCTTCTTTGGGCAGTCCTTCACCAAATGTCCCGCATCTCCACAATGAAAACAACCAGTCTTCTTTTTCTTTCTACAATCTTTGCTGAGATGGCCAGGCGTCCCACAATTGAAGCATCTCTTCTTCCCTTTGCCCTTATTGTTTTTACCACCCTTCTTATTTTGCTGTTGGGGTTTCTTCTGATCCCCTTTCTTTTCAACTGCCTTATCCTCATGCATAAGTGCCATTTCTACTAGCCTTTCAAAGGTGGCTCCCATAGGGATGTGGGTCATAGCCAACCCTTGCAACGGTTCATTCAAGCCTCTAACGAACCTCAAAGCTTTCTTCTCTGGCGTGTTCACCAACTCCAAGCCAAACCTTGCTAACTGATTAAATTTATTGACATACTCCTTCATTGATAAGCTCCCTTGCTTTAATGTCAGGAATTTTTCCATATTTAAATTCTCCTCTGCCCTTGAAAGAAATTTTGCCTCAAACCTTTGTCTGAAATCTGCCCATGAATCAACTGGACGTTCCCCGTTAGTGACCTCCCACCAAAACGAGGCCTCTCCCTTCATTAACCAAGCAGCTAAACGGACTTTCCTCCCATCTTCCACTTCAAAGATATCAAACAATTCCTCATTCTCCTTAAGCTAGTCTCTGGCCTCCACAAACGTCTCAGTCCCTTGAAAAGTTTTTCCTCCCATAGCCTTAAATTCCTTGCACGTCTTTGCAAAAGTGTCAACACGAGGAGGAGGAGGAGGAGGAATGGGTGCAACTGGGGGTGGAGGAACATCTGCTGGGCCTGCAGTGGTGGCCCTAGCCTCCAAATATCTCCTAAACCACCCTGGAACCGTCACACCTTCTGTGAGATTAAGATCATCAGCCATGCTGAAACGAAAAAGGTAAGATTCAAAATGGAGAATTCGAAAGATAAAGATAAGGATATGGATATTTGGGATTATGTTTTTCATAAAAACTTTCTCTAAATAACATGTTTTTGAAAGCACTTCTTCCAAAAATACTTTAGAAAAATATTTTTCTAAAAATTTTATCTGTTCTGGTAACCTTATGCTCTGATACCACGTATAACACCCCACGTCCATTAATGTCACTCACAAAGGGAATGCATTAACTTCTATGGAGGTTTTAAGTGAATATAGAACAGTAAAATTTCAACAAGACAGATATAAAATAGTACTTGGAAATTTAAAAACTTTATTTCAATTGCAGCAGAAGTCAAAACATGTTTGATTACATCATAACACCATAATCAAAGTCAAGTAAAATATCTATCTTGATAAAACAAGTACATAATCCCATTACATAAATAGCCATTAAAAAGAAAGATAACAAGCTGGACTTTACTTCAGCAGTCCAAGCTTTCCAAGAGATAAGCAATCCAATCAGACTCCATTGGAACTTGGCCCAACCTGAGGACCTGAAGGGAGAAAAAAGATGAAAAAGAGGGGGGGGGGGGGGTCAGACATAAAGTCTGGCGAGTATGATAATTCTACAATACTATTATCAAAATAACTGGACTAAGTCATAAGCTGGAAAACAAGGAAATATCTATGAAAGAGCAGATTAAGGACATAGACAATCGCTAAAGGAAACGTTATAGGCGCTCCTAAATACTAAAGGATAAACACTATACTGCACCACACCAGTCACCCTAAAGATTGATTCCAGTTAGCTTCACTTAGAAACTTTCTTAATGGCTTTACGTACTCCTAGCTGACTACATAGGTGCCGCCTGCCCCTATCTCCACTAGGTGTACCCCACTTTCCATTTTTCGATCGGCTCCCTACTCGTAGACACCCGTGCTGGCCCCACAGTGGGGTGTATCATTCCCCTAAAGTGGCAACCCGATATAACGGAGATGCACGGCTTATACCTACACGATGCAACAACGTCTTACCTACCAGCCCGGGTCCACACACGCATATGAAACCCGTTGGAATTGCATTGCCACCGCTCCCTGTTTTGGCCTCTTATAGTCAAACCCAGTATGCGTGTCCCGTCCTCGACTTGGGTCGAGCCCACAAAGATACGTTTTGGGATACTGGTTGAAATGGGCCCCCATTATTTCCCACAAGCATTCCACCTAAGCTTGTCCCATTAGTCCATCCACTTAACCCACTTAGTCATGTTCATTTACATGTGTATTTGGTTAAGTCTAATCATATTTCAAATGCCTCAAAAGGCAACCACTAGATTCCTCATGCCACCCAAGGGACCTACTTAACCCCCATGTCCCACCTTACATGATTATCTGGCTAAGTATTTCTTAATTCATTAAGGCCATAACCTCATAAAGACCTCTCACATTAGACTGGCATTTATGGCAGCTGGATTTGCCGGGCGGGTCCGGGCAGTCTTACACATAAAAGAGTCTAACCTCGTGTCTTTACAACTGTTATGCTTTAGTTTGGGCCTAGGACCTCTCACATTGGGCCGACATTTGTGACTACTGGATTTGTCGGGCGGGTCCGGGCAGGTTTACGTCACAAACGGGTCCAACCTCGTGTCCTAAGCATTGATTATTATTAATAATCCACTTTCCCCAATTTTAATAATTCCCTACTTGAATTATTAATTAATTCCAAATTTAACAATGTCCATAATTGACTCAATTATGGACATCCATTTAAGGTATGCAAAATCATATCAATTGCACCCCAATTTATTAATTTCCTAATAATACCCCTACCCCACGTTTGAACGTTTATTCGCAAAATGTATGCTAGACCCGATTAGTCTAACTCATAGCATAAAAGAAAATATTCACAACAACAACATATATATGTGACTAAATAAATCATAACAAGGGGTAAAACTTGCATACATTACAACTTGCATAAGGTTATACATGTCATGGATCTAAGGGTGTCAACTTATTCATAATTCACATAATATGATTTTGATCAAATTTCATAAACTTGTATAGGACATGTGTGAATCAACATCATTAACAATATGGTTTTATATGGGTACACCTAACTCAATAGGCAAATTCCCAAAAATCAAAATTCATTTAATCATAGATTCATGTATATGGGTACACCTAACTTAATAGGAAAATTCCCATATTCAAGATCCAATTAATTTGTAGATTCATGTATATGGGTACACCTAACCCAATAGGCAAATTCCCATAATCAAGATCTATTATAAAAAAAACATAAACTTTAAACATGATCCAATTCGCATAAATTCTAACATCATGATTTTACAACTTGTATGATTCAACACAACTTAACATGACATCATTATCATATAACATAAGTATTTCAACATATGTGATAATATGAGATCTACAACATATATAAGATTTACAACATAGCATATCATAATTTGCAACATAGCATGATATGATTTACAACATAGCATAGCATGATTAATCATATATGACATAGCATAGGATTATTTACAACATAATCACTACAACATAACAACATATATATGATAACATAATAGCATAACAAGAGATCCACAACATAATTTACAAATACATAACAATTCATATCACTTTCTTGTGATCCATTCATAACTTAATCAAATTATTTTATAATAATATTGTGAGATTCATCATACTCACAATTTTAAAGAAGAGAAATAGAAAGAGAGAGAGCTTTTGATTTGATTTGAGTAGATTTGGTTTGTAGATTAGGCCTTCTTCTTCTTTAGTTTGTGACAGCTATGTTGAACTCCATGGCAACGGCATGTCGGTAGCTTTCCAATTTTTCAAGTGATTTAGAGTTAGAGTCTACCCACTTATTTATAGATGTTAGGATTCATTTAGGCCATTAGATTTAACCTAGAAATAACCGCAGCCAGCAGACAAGATGGGGTTTATCTTATTGACTCAGCAATGAGTCAGAAGTGACTCAGCAAACACTCAGCAAATTAATAAACTTTTATTCATGTTTACATTAACTGCCCATATATATATAAATATATATATATATACACACGCACCTATTCATGAATTCAAATTAATCCATAATTAACTTATGACCATTTCTACACATTAATTTTCCAATTAATGTCTTAATTCCATTTTTTGCCTTTTAAGGCAATTCACATATCTCAAATTTGTTATATGCCTTTTTAAGGCTATTTCGTGCAAATTCTCAATATTAATTCTTTTAATTTGTGAATATTAGTATTAACAGAAATACGGGGTGTTACAATTCCATTATTGCCTCTCGTTTCACTTATTCTCCTTCTAGTATATTCAGCCCAAACATAACTGCGTACTCATGGTTTCATACAAGCTCTCCCAAATTCACTAGTGAATCTCGGATCTCGTTCACTTACTAGAAGGTATTCCACATAAATGAATTATCTCTTGAAAATAAACAAATGCTAACCATGTTTCCAAGTGTACTTACTAAGGTGATTTTCTATAACTCATGCATAAGCGAGATGAACCATCCGCCTTGGTGGCGAACACTACTCGAGCGGATCAATAAATATATCAAGAGATTCTAGGTAACTAAGCATAGCAGAACCCAAAGGGTTACACTAGACTTCGAGGGCATTACCGGGGCAAGTCAAGAGTCTAACTACCCTCTTTTCATACTCGAGAATGGTATTATTTTTGGAAAACCACTCCATCCCTAGAAAAACCCATAGCCCAAAAACATAAGCATTTCTTCTAAACTCAACGCTTAGCATAGACATTCTCAAATCCAAACAAGTCATGAATAAATGACCAGATTTCCCAACAGGATTTGAGAAGAAGAAAAAAAAATTGGGATCCTCTACTACGATAGTACTAAGGTGCAGAGACTCAACTATCGAAGCAGAATTAAAAGGATGCGATGTACAAAAACAAAGTTCTAATGAGATGATAGAAAAGAAAAGCTAAACCTTTAACAGAAACGTTACCACCTCTCTTAGGTACGCTAGTAGTGAGAATATACAATTGCCCTCTCGACAATCTTGTCCTTTTCCCTTGTCCTTGTCCTATAATACTTAACTACATGTCCCTTTTTACCATACTAAAGATACTTTATCTTGTCATGGGTTTTATTATTCTTTCACTTTGGCCTCTTTCCTTTCACCTTTTCCTCCTTCGTGGATTAAGCCATATCAATAAGTTTCTCATCCTTAGGCTTGTGTTCTTTATCCTCGTTCTTACTATTCTTGTATAGTTTGTTGACAAGTTTCTCGAAAGCTACCTCCATCGCACGGAAACCCTAGAAAGCTTGAAATATGATTAGTCGCAAGTAAAACTACTACGACTACAGATGGAGGTTGGGCACTCCTTTGCCCTCCGACACATGCCTACAAGACTATAGTGAAAAGAGAGAAAGAAGAGATTCAAAGAGAGAATCAAAAGATCGTGCATATGGCTTTGGGGAATATGCCTTTCGTAAAACAAAACTTTTCTTAGAAAAATGCTTCTTTGTAAACGGTTTGAAAATAGTTTCAGAAAGTTTTTAAAAGCTTTTGCCCAGTCTAGTAACCTTCTGCTCTGATACCAAATGTAACACCCCACCTCTGCTAGGGTCACTCACAAAGGGAATGCACTAGCTTTGGTGGAGCATTATCTAGGTAAACATACGCAGAAATATTACGAGACAGAACATATAAAACAGCGGAAGAAGAAAAATATTTCATTCTTTAAAATCTAGAAAGGTCGAAAGCCTTTTACATCAAAATGCCATTAAATCCATTACATCGAAATCAGTCTTGCAATAGTAAAGAAGCATAAAACCATAGTCATAAATCATTCCCCAAGTAAAACAGTAAAGCAAGTCATAGCCAAGAGAAATCCAAGCAGTACACTAAAGAGCCTTGGAGCTTGGTAAGATCCGAGCTAAGCTGTATTCCCACCCTGCGAACCTGAGGGGGGAGAATGGAAGAAAAAGAGGTGAAACAAAACGGGTCAGTCATAAAGACTGAGTAAGTCTTAGTGACTTTCAGCATAAAAACAAGTAAAAATAACATGGCATAAATAAACCGGAAGTAAACATAAGCATGATGACAAGATAAGCTACAGGCACGATAACTAAGAATAACATCATAGGATTTCTGTCATGTATAACATTGCAAGGTTCCCATTTAAGATGAACTAAGTATAGTTTCGCATGATTTCTATCAAGCATCGCAAGATTTCTCTGCTTGACCATTAAAATGATATCTATTTGCTCTGCACCACCTAACTAGTGTCCCAACTAGTAATCTATATAAAATGATAAAATCATAACGTGATACCGATCCCCGAAATTAAGGTTGCTTTCATGTGTACATCTATTATTTATTACCTAGATCTAATCTAGGGTCTTCTATCGAGCGCTTCCTAGATTCAACCAGGATTTATGCCACGTAGGTCCAATCTAGGGACTATGCTACTTATTGAATGCTTCTCGGATTTAGAGTTTATGCCACCTAGGTCCAACCTAGGGATTATGCTACCTACGTGTGTCATACGGCCCCCAATGATTGTAGATACCTATGATGGTCCCACCATGGGATGTATCAAGACCCATGGTGGCGGCCCGACGCAATTCTAGAAGGCATAGGTTATACTACTGGTGCCCCCAGTGCCCTGTTTGTCTGCTCTGAAGTGTGTTCACGCCCGCACTCCGTTAGAACCTACACTATTTCACCCACCGCCGTCGCTTTGACCGCTTACAATCAGCCCAGTAATCGTGCCCCACCCTGCCTAGTTTCAGGGTACCGTTGATACCGGATTTTGGTTACTGCTAAAATGGGTCCCCGTTACTAGGGTTTCCTACTTTTTAAGTGTGTGGGCCTATATATACAGATATTACCCACCTTCTCGTGATGTACTTAACCCACTGATTCAAGCGTGCTTATTAATGTTTAAGTTTGTGGGCCTATATTTACTAATATTACCCACCAACCCGATATGTACTTAACCCTCTCCGTTCATTACGTTAAGTTGGTTAAGTGTTTTCTCTTGTTTTACTTAACCCTACCACACATCATGTTATATCGGTTAAGTGTTGTTCCTTGTGTTACTTAACCCTACCGCAAGCCTTGTTATACTGGCTAAGTGTTCTCCCTTGTGTTAACCCCACCGCATGTCATGTCATATTGGTTATGTGTACATTGACTTAGTCCACCTACTTATCATGTTGTGACGGTTAAGTGTTACCCTCTGTTGTTACTTAACCTTATCACGCATCACATTATATTGGTTAAGTGCATGTTAACTTAACCCCATCCACCAGTCATATTATAATGGTTAAGTGTCATTAGCCTAGCCACGTTACTTAACCCACCCATTCATATCATATTGGTTAAGTGTCATTAGTCTAGTCATATTACTTAACCCACCCATTGGTCTGATTAACAATTATGTTGGTTGAGCCTACATTTATAAGTTTTACATGTTCTTAACTCATACCGGTTTTACATGTCAAATTTCCATGTCATCCCACCTAACCCTCTAACCATACCCACGTCTTATTATGTTCGGTATTCCTTAATTCATTCGTTATGACAAATGAATCATGACCTCTCACATTAGACCGTGCATTTTGTGGCCACTGGATTTGCCGGGCGCTTCCGAGCAGATTTACACCACAAATTGGGTCCAACCTCGTGTCATAAACCGTTACGCCTACAATTTGGCCTTCGACCTCTCACATTAGACTGACACTTTGTGGTTACTGGATTTGCCGGGCGGTTCCGGGCAGATTTACACCACAAACCGAGTCTAACCTCGTGTCAAAGGTTCATTAAGGGTCATATTTCACCCAAAACCCCAATATCAGTTCATGTGTTTAACATATAGAAATGTTCATGTTCGTGTTCAAGTCAATTATCCAATACACAGTCATTTTCATGTTTCAAACTCCCAACTTTACATATTAATAAACATATGCCCATGTCCCAAAATTACATGCCAATTTATATATATATGGATATATATACCCAATTCTAGTCAGTTTACATATGTCCAATTCTTGCCTATTTACATGTATGCCAAGTTTAGGCTATTTCACCCATATCGAGTTCTAGCCAAAATTGCATGTATCATGCCCAAATAAACCCATATCATGATTCATGATGTAGTTATCCCAAACTGTAATCTTTTTATTACAACACACGCCAACTACCCAAGTTCATAATACATATTTATGCCAATTATCAAATTTACAATCGCTTTTATATTCAAATCCCCAATTCTACATACGCCCAATCGTAAGCCTAATCTTTTGATTTAATTTACATAGGCCCGAACTCGTGGTTTAATTTACATGCCAAATTACATACGTGTTATATATACCAAATCTCATGTTACATTACATAGATCCTATTTGTGCCAAATTCCATGTATATAATATTTATGCAAATTTGTTCATAACAAGATTATACCAAAATTTACAGATCAAGCCCAAACTTGCAAATATAATGATAATATCCAATTTCATGTTGCCAATTATTACATCATATTCATATAGGCAATAATCCCATAATTCCCCCGTATGCATATCGTACGCAAATCGCGATTTTAGGCCAAGGTCCGAAATTGACCGAGGTTCACGAAAAGAAAATAAATTGGGGGAGATAGAAATTGAATAAAAATGAGATCAGAGGAAAACATCATCATATGCATAAATATTACAAGTTGATGATAACGTCATTACGAATCAAGAAAAATACTGAATAGATCATAAACTTGTCATGAACATAAAGATAAACAAGTCCCAAAACAGAAGATTCAAGGAGCAATAGAAATAGATTAGAATCGATAAACATACTTAAATCCAATTCCACTTTGTTCCATGGCCACATCATAATTAAACATTTAGATCTGAAAATAATTAGAACTTACAGAGCATGGCTAATGAATTAAGAACTAAAATTGTCGTAGAACGTTGCAGAGACATTGATTTATCTTCTTGAATTGTTGTAGAATTACTGTAGAAGCTTTAATCTCTAGTTTGAACCTAGTTTGGAGGCTAAGAGAAAAGTTTAGAGAGCGAAGGCCATGATCAAGAGGAAGTCCAACAGTATTTTGGTGTCATATGAATTATTGTATGAATTAGGTTAGGCCTTAGGATGTTTATATAGGTGTAGGAACTAGTTTTGGCCCTTAGATTAACCCTAGAATCAATCCGGACCATCAAAACATGTCTCAGGCTTCAAATATGAGTTCTGGGTCAAAACCTGGGTGGTAGGTCGACCTGGGGGGGGGGGGGGGGTAGGTTGACCCGATGGTCGACCCCCTGGTCCAGTGCTGCCTGAAAACTGCTGAAACTTGTACAGGCCATAACTTCTTCATCCGGACTCCGATTTTCGAAAACTCGAACTCTATTTCATGTAAAATTTCGAGAAGAACGCAATGGCGTAACCCGTTTCCCCTGATTCTGATTTTAAAATTTAATTCTGCCTTGATTTATGGTTTTAACATGTTATAAAAATACGGGTTGTTACAGATCCAAACCCTTAGACACGAATTGTGTTTCGTATCCAAGGATACAAAATGTATTTGAAATACAGCCTTTTGCCCATGAAACTGTGATCTAAATTTTTTTTCCCTGTGCATTGGTGCTCAACCCATGTTTGGCACACGTTTGGGCTGATCTAAGCCTGCTCACAAGAAACCATGGTTTTCCTTTTCCGCTTACCAAATTCAGCCCGATCTAAAATTTTATCTAATCGAGGGCACCAATTCGAGAATTAACCATATTTTCGACCTTTTTTCGAATACTTCACGACTTCACCTAAATCGCTATTCGCTTCCTAAAGAATGTACTCGAGTTCTGAGTACCTAGAAAGCCATGAATTTGCCGAGCGATTACTATGCTAAAAAGCAGGTCAAACCTATAGAAAATGAAAACATTATTTGCAAAAAAAATGAAAACATTATCCGTATAGAAGATGAAAACATTATTCATAGAGAAGATGAAAACCTTATTCATAAAATAGAAAATATTGTTCGTTCTCCTCCAAGATGCTTATGTAATGATCCAAAAAAATATAATAGGAGAAATTGATTCACATGTCAAAACCAGTAATCAACCGAATCAGATGGGACATTTAGCTTTTTATCTACTATTGAACCTAAAAATATAAAAGAAGCATGTGAAAAACTCCGTATTTTCTGTTAACGTTATAGTAACGAATTAATCAATACTTAATTTCAAATGTGAGAATTAAGGGAAACGGGTTACGCCGTTGTGTTCGTCTCGGAATTCTACTTGAGATAGAGTCCGAGTTTGCATGAACTGGACTTCGTATGAAGAAGTTATGACCTTCATAAGTTTAAGAAATTCAAATAGCTCAAAACCAGGTTCAAAATTCAAAACAGAAGTCAGAAGCGAGCTAGGCGGGAAAATTCCTGCCCAGGACCAAGGTCGACCAGGGGGTCGACCCTAGTGTCGACCTCCCCCCTACAGGTCGACCTGGGGGTCGACCTTAGGGTCAACCTACCCCCCGGCCAGATCTGAATTTCGACGACTGATGGCTTGCTGCTGAGTCACTAGGGTTTCTGGATAGTTTTGATCTTGTTTGAATGGTTGTGATTAACTCTAGGTTCATCCGATGGCTCTAATTGAATTGAAATACTATATAAACAACCTAATAATCAACCTAAATTCACACAAAAATAATCTTGGAATTGTCATGCCGTCAATAGAGAACTTGGAGTAGCCGCCACCGTTTTCAATTCAAAGACAAGATAAAATCCTACATCAAATTTAAAACTAATCTAATTCAACGATCTACATCAAAGGCGAGCATTACAACTTCAGAATTCAAATTCCAGAAATCAATAATTCCTTTTAGTTTGTAAGTTGGTTATTACGTAGATTTAAATGTTCTTTTAAATGAAATCATGACATGTTGTAACTCGAATATAGAATGATGCTTATTTATAAGATAAGTGAAGTTTGATTCCCATTTATCCAAAATTACAGTTGTGATTGATTATGCCTACATATGTTGTGGTGATGAACATACCAAATTGTATGGTATTATTGGAATCTATTGGACGATGAACTTATTATGCCAACTTAGTGATGAACATGTCATGTTATAATTTGGTGGTTACTTGCAAGTTCATGATCTAATTCACATGCCCACATGTTTAGATCAACATTTATGTACATTTAGAGCTTTGTTAAGTTGCATCTATTTATGTTGCAAGTTGGATTTGTGGCCCTCTTATGTTTTAACACACATAAGTTATCATGCTAAGTTGTGATTTAAATATGTTTATAGTGGCTCTCTTATGTTTTAACACACATAAGTTATCATGCTAAGTTGAGATTTAAATATGTGTATAGTAGCTTTCTTATATTTTCACAATAAGTTAATATGCTAAGTTGTGGTTTAAAATTGTGTTAATATGTTTAACATCCATGTTAGACCTATATCAAGTTTACAGGATAATTAGATCCAACTTAGTCACAAGTTCACCCTTACCTGTTTAAATTAGTTAGTGATGTTTCTATGCCAAGTTACACATGATAAGTCAAAAGTATGTTATTGTATGCTTATTTCATGTCCCTTGTTTGTTACCCTTTTTGTTTGTGAGTTTGAAGCCTAACATTTTATATAATTTATGCGAACTTACTACGGGGGTAGCATTGGGAAAACTTGAAAATTTCATGGCATAGATTTTTTCATGAAATGGTATATTGGTATACCATTTGTTGTGAGCATAATCAAAAGGATAATTATGACATGATTAAATTAAGATTAATTTACATATAAAATTAGACATATATAGAAATATGTGAATTTAGAAAAGACGAATATGCCTAACCTGAGGTTAGACTGAGTTGTGGTGTAAAACTGCCCGGAACCGACCGACACATCCAATGACCACAACAAAACCTATCTAATGTGGGTGGTTAGTGCATTAAGCCCAAAAAGGACTTGAGGTTAGACTGAGTTGTGTAAAACTGCCCGGAACCGACCGGCACATCCAGTGACCACAACAAGACCTGTCTAATGTGAGTGGTTGGTGCTTTAGTGAATAAATTAAAGCTAAGTCAAGATTGGTAGGGTTAAGTCAAATAGGGAAACACTTAACCGATTCAACATGTTAACTAAACTGATGGGTGGGGTTAGGTAAACTTGGACACTTAACCAAATGAACATGTTGATTAGAAACCCTAGTAACGGGGACCCATTTCAGCAATAACCCACATAGATGTATCATGGTACCCTAAACTAGGCAGGGTGGGGCACGATTACTGGGCTGATTATAAGCGTTCAAAACGTCGGTGGTTGGTGCGTCAGTGTAGGTTCCGACGGAGTACGTGTGTGCACATACTCCGAAGTGGAAAAAGCAGGCACTGGGCATCCGTAGTAAACACCGTGCATCTTGAATCATGTCGGGTTGCCACCAAAGGGACTGATACACCCCATGGTGGGACCAGTATAGGTATCTACAGTAAAGCTGGGCCGAATGACACAGGATATGAATGCATGCGAGTAGGAGCCGATCATTAAGGGGGTCGTTTGTTATGAACATGTGCGGCTGGTCGAACCAATGGTTAGTAGGAGCAGAGACTATAGTAATGGGTGCGATCACATGTTCATCTTATCTTATATTCGGGTATTGTCCTATGTTCTGTTATTACTATTGTGATCCCTTTCGTTATTTAAATTCTAGTAATCACTGAACTTACCAGGCTTATTGTCTGACCCATTTTCTTTCATCCTCTTTTCTTCCGTTCCCCCCAGGTCCACAGGGAGGGAATACTCCACCATAGTCAGACTCTTTGCAAGCCTCAAGAAACTAGATGTATGATTGGGACTCTCTTAGCTTGGCTCTGGCTTTTGGACACTACACTTGGGGATTTATGCAGTTTTATTTATGGTTTATGCTTCTTTATTAAATAAT
>JASFAX010007465.1:0-24376 GCA_030737875.1 Allium sativum
AAACCGAGGTGCCTCGCAACAGCAACAACCACACAGGTGAAAAGTATATAAATGTCAGGGCTGGTAGGTCACTGACACCACCCTAGCTAGAAGGAAACGCATGCCCTCCCTGAGGTCCTCTCCCGTTTTTGGTTCACAACCGGGGTGCGAAACTCGCGAAGTAAACGTTACACAAAGCTACGCCACAAAGGTCGTGCTTTGATCATCACCACAAGACTTTGCTTTTCAACATAAGCCTCGATCAATTGCCACTTAGGCATGCCACACAGGCAATCCACTCTATGCAACCGATATCAGTCACACAGAATGAAATCCAATGTCAGACACACAGTCCATTTACAAGTCCGTTCTGGGTCTGAACGAAACCGGAGGCACCTAGTACCCCGCATATCCATCGATCTCCAAGTACGTCTGGACGATCACCAACTGTTTCCATCTTCTTGGGTGTACAGCCCAATCAAGATCATCAGTAATCACCCAAACGACGTGAAGACTTCCGGTCTTCGACCATCGTCTTCATCTTCGACTTATCGTCGTATCAGTTATTCAGAATGGGATAAACCCGGTCTTTCTGAATTACTCACGTATATTTTAAATAAGTGTTACACAAACACAACATACGCCTCATTCCAATTCATCAGTCACTAACCGTAAATTAATCAAGAGAATAATTCCCCAAATATTAACCCCGAAGGCCGAAACCAACATCAGATCAATATCCAGAAAACCATTCTGCTTAGCTAACCGACAGTTAGTTTCTGATTTCACATTCATAGGGAAAGGTTCCCATTAATTTTATCCAAGATAAATTCCTTGAATTTATTCTTTTATCTATTTTTGAATATCAATTCAAACTAGTCGGGATTAACGAACTTTACCGAAGTAATCATTTGTTTTAATTTCCCAATCCCAACTTATTCATCCCATGAAGTAAAACTGGTTATACTTCATATCTAACACCACGGTGTTATCGGTAAATTCAATTACCATTTCACGTTTAAATCTAATTAAAGATTTAACTATCGCCTGGAGTAAAACTGGTGATACTCCATTCTCGGTCTTTTCAATCTAATTAAAGATTCATTAAAACTCCACTTAGTTTTAATCTGTGACTGGGTTAAAGAATCAGTGTCATTTAAAAACACGGTTCACGATAAACCCAAAGTCACATTTCCATTAATTATCGGGTTAAAGAACGAGTGTTATTTAAAAACACCATTCACGATAAACCCAAGAATCAATATCAATTCTATTCCAATTAAATATTGTTTAATTGGAACACTTCATTAAATCAAAATAAAAAGATTTAATCTTTTCTCAACTGGGTTCAAGGACAGTGTTAGTGAAGACACCATTCACGACAAACCCAAATCACATTTGATATTCAATACAAGGCTCTGAATAGAAAATATATCGGCTTATATTCAATATCAAATTCTACGACCAACAGATATCGAATTGGAAATAACGATATATATATCTATATCTTTCAAATTTCCATAACAACATCTATATAATCACGAAATCCAACATCGAAATATTCCGAAGACAATTTCGATTCATATCCATTCCAATGCAATCATTGGAAATTCTGGTTATTTTCAAAACCATTTCAAATTCAATTTATTTATTTAAAATAAATAGAATTGTAATTCTAGTTCAAAACTAGTTTATTTCAATAAAAATCTATTTTTATCTTTTCAAATATGGAGTTTTTCATCCCAATTCTTTCTAAATCATTTCTTATGATTTTACACAAATTATTAATATTTTTAATAATTTTATCAAGGCCCGTACAGTCGATTTCCATCAATGGCCATCGAACTGCACTTACAGCGACCTTTTTCAAATTTGATTTGGACGTAACTCCAAATCCAACCGTTAGATTTCAAATTTCTAATATTCGTTAGAAAGCTCTTTTCGATACGAACCCAACGGTTCCGGTTTTAGGAGAATCCGACGGTCGGATCTCCCGTTTTGTCCGTTTGAAATAAATGGTCGAAATTCGCGAACTGCCGCGGCGCGGCGCGTTCTATTCAGGCCATTATATTATATATATAATATATACTTCGTCGATTTCAATTCAAAACGTGCTTTATAAATCGTTTTAAATTCATTTTCAAAACGGTTTCAACTTCATATTCAATTTCAAATCAAAATTGAATATTCTAATTTAAATTCATTTTGAATTCATTTCAAATTGATTTCAATTCAAATTGATTTCTAATTCAATTTCAGTTCGTTTTCAATTCAATTCAATTTCAATTCGAATTCATTTATATTCAATTTCTATTCGAATTTATTTATATTCAATTCTCTTCAAAATATCAGATTTTGAAATCACTTTCGATATTCATTATAAAATGAATAAAATCGATATAAATATCGTTCACGTCAAAATGGCGTCAATCTAACCAATACGGCTTCATATGTTTCTATTTTCAAATATTCTATTTCGAATATTTCTATTTCAAATATTTCTATTTCAAATATTTCTATTTCAAATATTTCTATTTCAAATATTTCTTTTTCAAATATTTCTTTTTCGAAACTGGAATGAGGCCCAATCAATTACCATATAATGTTAATTATATGGATTTTCTACAACACATGTATATATCAACAACGATGAATAATCAACCATCATCCAAAGTGCATTCTACACTGTATAAGCATCAAATATAAATATTCAACGCTTATGACAGTCTGTCAATCAATCGATCGACATACAACTAAACAATCGGGATTAGTGTACGTCAAATATCATCCCAATACCCGTGTGGGGTTTCAAGCAATCAAACACAGATTTTTATTTGTGCAGTTGGGCGATGTGTAAAATTTATCGACCCAATCAATATCCTTCAAATAGGTGTACATAAACAAACCGTCCGGTTTGTAAATGAATACTTTATTTTATTTTATTCCCACGTTAAAATTATATTTTTAACGATAAAATATTTTATTTCAACATATGAATTTCTATTCAATTCATTTATTCAATAAAATGATATTTTTATTTTTCTAACATATTTTAGAAAATTTCGGCGGCATAACGGCACGATACTAGAAACGGGACGAGGCCTAGCCTTATCCCCAGTCTAGTGAAGGCCCACGCCATTCACACATCAATCAAATCAATTTCATTTCACCAAACAATTCAATTCAGACCAAATAATCTAACCAACTACACAACCAGACAATTTAACAAACAAGCCATCCATGGTCTGTGGATGACGGGTGTCGGGTGCTACTAAACACCGTCTGCATCCTAGTATATATTTATAACTAGAATAATTAAATTGAAAGGTGAGAAGTTCTCACCGATAGCTATCCTAACTCCACGGCTCTTCATTGATGGAAATCTTCGTCGCCCTCGCCTTTTTGTCATCTTCGTTGCCCGTATTCTCTACATATGTAAAAAATCGAATTTTTACTGCGCTATTTAATATATAAAAATCGAATTTTTACTTTGTTATTCAATATATAAAAATCATATTTTTACTTCAAATTCATATTGATAAAAAATCGCATTTCCATATCGCTAATATATAGATAAAAATTCTATTTTTATAACGCTATTCTCTATATAAAGATTTCGCCTTTATAAAAATAACATTATCACATTTTTAATTCAACGTATATATAATAAAAATCAGATTTTTATTCCTTTACATATACAAAGATGATATTTTTATATTCTCTATCACATAAAGATTATATTTTTAATCCACTACGTAAGTAAAAATCAAATTTTTATCCCTACTACTTCATATAGAAAAATTATATTTTTACATTGCTAAAAATCACGTCTTTCTATCATGAAAAATCATATTTTTCCTACATGAAAAATCTCATTTTTTTATTTAACAAAAAGCTTTACCTTTATTTTAAATCTACCTAATAAAAATAGAACTTTAATCCATGTAAAAACCGAAAGGGAAGTTAAACAAATAAATAAATAAAATTACCTTTGCATTTTCAGAAAGGGTAGGGGGTCTGGGGAGTTTAGGGTTCGAATTAGAAGAGGGAAAGCGAGGAGGAGGCACGGAGGAGGGGCTGGATGGGTGCGGTGGCGGTTTTCTGAGAGGGGGGGGGTCTGCGACGGTGCGGTCGACATCAGGGGGAGGAGGAGCGAGACGCGAGGGCGAGGGGGGGTCTTCCACTGGCGACGCGTCCTGGGGCGGTGGGTCCATGAGCGGAGGCACCTGGAGGCGGGGAAGAAGGAGAAGGCGCGTGAGAGGAGAGGGAAGAAGGAGGTAGAGGAGGAGCGGAGGAAGGAGAGGGGGTGCGGTGGGGGAACCGCGCCTCGACGGCGGCGGTGGGCAGCGCGGCAGCAGCCGCCGCTCTTCTTCTTTCCTTTTTTTTCTGATTTTCTGAAATGTGAGGAGGGTAGAGAAAGAATAGAGGGCTATATAAATATTTTATTATTTTAATTTCCATTAAAAAGTAACTTTTTATTTCAAACTCGAAACAAGGCCCACCGCCTGTCGTCCATAGCTAATTACCCTCATTCCGAACACAATGGGATATGTATCGTAGGCTGATTCGGCTGTTACAATCAGTTTCCGTTAAATTTACATTTAAATCACTACATTAAATTTTAAACGTACATTTCAAATTACCGGGGCCGCATACGAACTTTAAAAATTCTAGAAAAATATTTTCTAGCTTCGTATTGACGATACGGTCCTAACAAAACTAGTTTCATCGAATTCTGAGACCGTTAGAAAAATGGCCATTTTCCAGTCGATTAAAATCAATTGAAACTGGTCAAATGCGTTTTCCTTTGCCACGCTCACATATTGATTCGAAAAATTATGAAATTTGGAATCTAGCAATAACTTGACACTGCGGATCCAACAAAAGTGGTTTCGTCGAAATCCGAGGTCGTTTGCAAAATTTCCATTTTTAAGGGCCTGAATTCCATAGCGACTATTCAGAATTTTCAACTGGACGTATCTTTTGATTCCCGCTATGAAATTTCGATTTTCCGGATTCGTTGGAAAGATATTATTAATTAGATCCTAATGTTTTTGGTTTCACTAAAATCCGGATTGTTTTGCACCCGGTACATTCAATTGAAGTTTGAAATCGAATTATCGAACTACCGCGCCATTTTCAATTCTATTTATAATTATATATAATTATTTATATTCTAACGACGACGTATATAATATATACGTTCTAATTATATTCAAAATAAATTTCTCGTCGATATTATTTAAAATAGTTCATTTTAAATAATCAAAATTCGCTAAAATTGCCAAAATAAAAAATTTAAACTGGCCCAGATTTTCGGGTTGTTACAATAAATAATTAAATAAATTAATCATAATATCTCTGCCAATGCGGGTCATTACAACGAAAGAGGGAAAAAGGATTGAACGGGTATATTGAGAAGAATACGAAGTCGATAGGCTAATATATAGAAGCGAAAACAGACAGAATGTCTACGGCATTAAATTTGGCCATAAATTTGCTGTTTTGTTGATATTGAATATGGGAGACAGATTATACAGCTCGAAAAGAAGAAAATTAACTGCGTGATTTACTCCTTAGGTCTGCGAAACGAAATAATATAGGTAGGACGGCTGATGGAAAATATTTATTTAATTTTCTTTAAAATATTTTGTGGTCCCTAACTCGAAGTCTCGAACCGTTATTCAACCGTAACGACTGATGTTTCCAACGTTATCCATTATTCTGAATTCAAGGAACGATTTTCTAAAATTTAATTCGACTGCATAGAAGGGATAACAAATTAAATTAACGTTTTAAATTAAATTCGATTTAAAATATAAATCGCTCTCAAACCATTAAATTCACCGATAATAAATTATTTTTATCGTTCATGTTCAGAGAGAACTGACACTGATCATTTGAATTGTTTTGATTCTGTTTTTAACTTCGATTTCAATTATATTTTGTTCTCGTATTTCGATTATTTGATCGATAACCAAATAAAATACCATTTACATTATAAATTCACTATTTAAACCCATATTGAATATTTAAATAAACTGACAAAAATCCGGGTCGTTACATTCATCCCGCCTTAAAATAATTTCGTCCTCGAAATTTCTAAGGTAGGAAAAATGGTACGAACTCATTACTTTTCAACATCACTTATGTTGAAATTCAACTCTTCATATTTCAACAAATTTAATTCCACCAAAACTTTTGGTTTTCTTCCTTTAATTCGAATGATCTACGATCAATCCATTTATATCCAGCCTATATTCCAATAAACCTATTCAAATTGATTCTAGTCGATTTATTCACTTCAATCCATTTAACTATCTTAAGTTAAATTCCAATTCCAGACTCCAAATCCCAGGGTTTTCATTTCAAAACCTTTCGAAATCACATAAATATATACATATATATTAATTTCCATTTCAAATTCAAAACATTTGAACTTTCAAACCAACTTGTTTTCTTTCAAACAAATTTCCTTTAAAAACTTTTCTAAGGTAGTAATCCATCACTTTGAAACTCGAAAATGAACACTGATGATGCTGCAGTCATCATTAGAATTATTTTCCAGTCACTGAAGTGAGTTCAGTGCTTAAACAATTTCAAAACCCATTCAAAATGATTTTTATTCAAAAATCATTTCAGAACAAAGCTATATTATTTTAATATACTTCAGAAAATATTTTTCAAATCTCCCAGGATTTTAAATTCTGAATTCTAGTTTGAATTCAATTCTAATCCATCCCATTTGTATATTTTATTCGTATACAAATTCTATTTTGGTTATATATAACCATTTCAATTTTTTTTTCTCATTTGATTATAATAATAACAACCAACACATCCATATATTATAATAATTTCAGAAAATTATTCCTTTTCTATCAAAATAGAATTTTGGGTAAAATTATTTCATTTACCCAATTAAAACAAGGGTGCGTTTTTTACAGGTCCCTATTATAGTTTCAAAATAGAAAAAAAACCGGTCATAAACTTATTGTAAATTAGGTCCCTATTTTCTGAAAATTCATCAAAAAAATATAAAAAAATATAAAAAAATCATGTAAATTCGTATTGAAATAAAACATGTAAACGCTAAAAAAATCATCAAACAAGTCGTCAAAAATAAAAAAACAGAAAAAAACGAAATTTCCAGTTAAATGCATAATAGTATGCACATATATCATTTTCCTGCATACATCCGTGCTTATTTTTCACTACATTCATCTTCGTTGATTTTTCTTCATGCAAATACGTGCATACATGTGTGCAAATATTTCAAATACTTGCACACATTTGTGCAGGTTTATTTTTAGATTTTAATCCGAACACAGCTTACGGAAAAGTTGCATACATATATGCAATTATCAGTAATAATTGCATAAATGTATGCAACTATTTTTTTTTTATTTCCGTACAATCCTGACATTATTTCCAGATTTTAGAAAAAAAATTATGAACGAAAGCACATTTTTTTTTTAAAAATAAAAAAAGGCGGAAGTAATAAAATAGGGGGCGGGTTTAAAATTTTCAAAACTTTTTTTATATATATATAAATTAGGTCCCTACTTTTAGCCAGTGTGTTATCCTATAAAAATGTTGCATACAGGTGTGCATGTTTTCTGAGAAATTTGCACATTTGGATGCAAATAAAAATGAACTGAAATATTAACTTAAATCTATGCGCTGGAAGAACTGCAATAATTGCACATATGCATGCAATAAAATCAAAAACGTGCATAATATTATGCATTTAACTACAGTTTTTTTTTGTTTTTTTTCTTTTTTCTTCTTTCTGACATTATTTGAAACGACCCGCAAATCCGTACACTTTGAGTTGACTAATAACACCACACGTCCAACCCAAATTGCACGGAAACACGAATCATTTTTAGAAAGAAGTTAGAGGATGAGAAATAGAAAGAAAGAAATATTAGAATAGAAGAAAACGAAGATCACAAACTCACAGCGGAACGAATAAAATATATTAGATAACATACTTTTGAAATATAAAACAGTAACTGTATATATATACATACCATCATCAGAGCACAACGATTATCCCTGGAATAGTTATAAACACCTGTTTCCAGATACAACATAGTACACAGCGGAAAATATGATAGTCTATAGCTAACTGGTGAAGCCTCCTGCTTCAATCTCCTCCAGGTGAATCTGTAAAATCCCGACTACTTGACTGCCCGTACAAATTTGGGCACCCAAGAGTTTAGGGAAAACAAACAAAATAAACTCTGGGTCAGTCATGGGACTGGTGTGAGTAAACTCCAACCATTTGTTTAACTTCAAAAATCCTTTCGAAAGAAATGATAATCGTAAGACCGATCCACACATAAATACGGATGGTTTTTACCTTACGATAACCAAAAATATTTTTGATATCAAACTCAGTGATATTATAATAGTGTCTACATCAAATAAATAGAATCTAGCGGAACGCTTGCATCTCACGCTCCATATATAATATAAAATCAAAAAAAACCGCAGGGCGCTTATTGGAGATTGGATTTCCAACATGACAAGGTATGGGACCACCTTCCGATAGTGTATCTCTAGAGACGAATACACTGGGTTCAACAAGAACATCTTGCAACCCGGCCCACACATGACCGACCACTCATTTCGCTTGAGTGTATCGAAAGTATACCACCGACGGTTGGGATCAGCAACCGCCTCCCGAAAAGGGACAGCATCGATAGATTTAAGAAGCAAAAGGAATTTCTCTAGATAGGTGGTTATACCTCCTAATGGGTGCGACCTACATAGCCATGCTGCCTGCCCGATTTTTGTCCAATTCCGGGTTGATGAGGCTTGAGGTTTGAATTATCTTCCAGAACATCTGGCCACCATTCACTTTGAATGCCACATCGTCAGATCCATCGGAAATCACTAATTGATTCCCACAAAAATACTCAGATTGTTAGGCTAAAGAAGCTTCCCTTCTATGCCACTAACTTCGTACGTTTGAAGGAATCAATGTACGTAACCCCCTTTGGAAATACTCTGTCAGACACTCGTCCATACAAGTTGTCCTGGGTCTGGACAAACCGAAGGCACTAACCCGTAAACAGGATAGCCCTTGCATAACTCCGTCTTCAATTTTCTTCAGCATTAGTTGCTTCATAACGCTTACGCCAATACGGAGTGGTTTTCAGATATCAAATCTGATCCCGATCTCTCCATATTGACAACGGAGGTATATAAAAAAAATAAAACTTTGATAGTCGGTGATTTAACTATCAAAGAAACATCCATAAAATCAACGGTTCTATTTCCAAATGGAAATTCTATCAATCAAGCATCCAACAACACTGGACCCTTTTTATATTAGTTCTTTATTTCATTATCATTTCCAATTCCCATTTTCCACCTTTCGTGTTCTTTCAAAGCTCTATTTTCTCTCTTGAGTATTGGAAAACATTTCCAATATATATAATTCATTTATTGAGAAAATATCTTTTACTCCAGTTAGAAAACATTTCTAAATCCTTTGAATTAACTGATGTTATAAACATCGTTATTATAACTCAAATCATAAATCATTCGTTAACTAACGATATCACTAACCAACCCTTGCTATCGAGCCTTAACCATTTCCCCGTCAATCATGCCGTCAGTCAAGTTGGGGTATAATTACCTCTCAGACCTTAACTGAACGACATTCTTAACTTTGAAATAGTCAGAACTCACAAATTTAAACCAAACATTGCTTACGCGACTCTCGGATTTGATCTACGAACACACCTTCTTTATAAAAATATTGATTATAACGGTAGCGTTATAATCGCTGTCTTCAAATGTTTGATTTATAAAACATTGCTTTCAACAACAGCGTTAAAACCGCTGTCTAGCATTATAGAACACTTATCATAACCATAGCATTAAGATTGCTATTAACACAGTTATTTATAACGGCAGCGTTAAAATTGCTATTGAGATTTACCAAGACATTTATTATAAAAGCAGCGTCTAAAATTGCTGTATAGATTTACAACATCTATTATAACAACAGCGCTAAAATCGCTGTTTAGTTTTATAAAAGCATTTCTTACAAAGACGGCGTTATAATCGCTGTTTAAAATTATAACAACAGCGTTGCTGTTTTGAATAAAATACCGTGTGCGACGCACACGCTTCCGTTGTTCATTTATAAACTCTGTTTATTTTAAACAATTCAAGTTCTCCTTTAAACATATTTATAAACTATACATTCTTCTAACCACTTAATTCGATTTCTATAAATCCCCTTTTTATATACATTTTATTTGCAAAATATTTCCTTGTTTTAAACTATTTATTCTTTTATTTTAAGCATTTGAAAATCTTTCTTTAAACTTTCCTCTGTAATTTGCTAAATTCGGATTCATTTCCAAATATTGGTTTCAAAACCGATACTCACTTTCAAATATACATTCATATTTGAACTCACCTTTTAATTTATCCAATGGTTAATGATCCACTTAATTTATATCTTTATTTATAACATTTTTCTTGGTTTACCCAATGGAATAGGTTTCCATTTGCAACTCAATGAAAAAGAAATTATTTCTAATTTGGAAATAAACTCTGCTTTTAAATTCTAATTTCCCTTTTTCACATTCGATGATATTTTACGGTATCTAAAATACCAGGTTCCTAAGGCCAGGGTAAACCAAACACACAAATTCAACCATGGATAATGTAGCATAACATATATCACCATCAAATAAAACAGTAAATAAAATGTTAAGGGATCCAGTTGGATCCCTCCAACCTGTTTCCCTGCATCCACAGATGTTAATAACATCAATAATATTATTTCACATCAAAATGAAATATCAGAACTAATGATCAATTAATGGTGTAATCCTATCAACCATTTCAACCAAATTTACCAACTATTCAACCAATCAATCATTGCACATTATAAAAATATTTAAAACTCGTTTATATATTAAAATATAAACGAGTGGGAGTAAGTGAGTTTACTCACCTTGTTTGTAGTTGACGGTCTCTGCTTTTATTTTCATTAAAATCAAGCCGATGATTGATTTCATCACAAAACTCCGGTAACTGCGTTCTCAGCGGAGTCAGTTCTACGATGTAGATCACCTCGCTATGATTTCGACGTGAACACTTTCATTTGATTCTTAACCCAAAAGTGCGGCCGTTCCATCAAAGATTGAATCACGAATTCCAGGTTTGCCGTTCATCATTTTTGCTATCCATCCTTTTGCAAAGTGGCAATTTACCTTATCCCCCATAACATTAAACTTCAAACCATCAATTTGTGTTACCTGACCTTCTTCACTTTGACCATACGAACAAAGACTATCCTTCCACTTCCTCAAGCATTAAACAACGCCGCAACTACTCCCTGTTAACACCACTTCGTGGACATTACTACACTTCACGTAACACAATAGCACCGACCACCAAATTAAACACCAGCTTCACCATTCAAACTACACAGGAACCCTTCCCCTTAACACTTTCCGCCTTGATTACGTTTTAGTCCCCTCACCCTTCAATGCCGTGAAAACCAACGTGAGCCCCATCCTCCTGTTTGTGTCCATTCACTTATGTACTTCACCATGTTCTTAACCCTCCTCTAACAAATACCTAGAACCCTATGCCACGCTGGAACCAAAGTAGCGACAGTATTTCTTTTGCTGTCGGACTTGAGCGTAAAAGAAACGAGAATTTTGGCCCCCACGAAAATAACGAGTCCACCTTCGAGTGTTTTTATTTGATTTTCATTTTTTTTCTTATTTGAATGAGAAGCTTATGTTTCATCTGGCTTGTTTGAGAAAGGCTGAAACAGGTATTTATAAAACCACGTAGCTTGGTGGCCACGTAATAGGATCATAGTGTAGGTCAGCTGTGCAGATTACTTTGTCTCCAAGGTTTAGAAATATAGGGGACACCGTACCCATTCTTTTTGAAGCTGCTGCATATAGGCTAATTAAGAGGCTTAGGCGTGAAAGTGACAATACAGTGGTCAGCTATGCAGATAGGTTAGGTTACATTTTCTTTATTGTTTTGAAATTTTTTTTTTTTTTTTTTACCTTACAGTCACGGCTTGAATATATAAGGGAAAATATATTATTTCATATTTTAGCAAAACTTCGCGATGAAGTATCAAGTAAAACTAGCCACCGTTGACTTCTGTTTACTGATGAAAAAGTTAATTTTGGTGTAAAAAGGTATTCTGAACCCAACGGGACAAGTTTCGTCGAATTCCGACATCGTTTGAAAAAATTCCCTTATAAAACCAGAAACGAACTCACATTTTAATTTACCACGATCACCAGATAAATCGAAACAACTCGAAACTGCGAACATCGATAATAACTTTTTGATACGAACCCAACGGCACTAGTTTCGTCGCATTCTGAGACTGTTGCCCCGGTAGACTGTTTTTGGCGCGTACCGTACTGCCTTCTGAACACCAAATTTGCCGATCTCTAAAAATAACAAACCATATACCTACCTTGACTATATCCGACGCTACGAATTCACCGGAACTGGTTTCGTGGCCTGATTCGATCGTCTGTTCAAGTTACACTCTAATATCCCTTTATTCAGTTGAATTAATTTAATGCACCGAATGAGCGTTTACGGCTGCCGTGGTCACATACGACATCGGTTTTCCACGCCACTCACCACTGTACAATAATTTTACGATACGGTCCCAATGAAACTGATTTCGTCGAAATCTGAGTCTGTTTGCAAAACGGCTATTTTAACGCGTATATTTAAATAACGATTTCCACAGCGACTATTTCAAAATTTGATTTGACCATAACTAACAAATTATAACACGAAATCTAGATTTTTCTCTTTCATATGAAAATTATAATCAATACAGTTCCAACGTGTCTTGTTTCACAGAAATCCGACTTATATCGGATCCTGTATCCTCAGTTGAAGTTCAAAACTCTATATTACGAACTGCCGCGCCATTTCGAACTCGTTTTATAATTATATTATAAATTAACGTTCAAACTTCGTTTTATAAATAAATTCTTTATAAATTCCTATTTAAATTATCAACACAACATTAAAAACCATTTAAATGTTCAAAACAAAATGGCTAAAAATCCGGGTCGTTACATTCCTTCCCCCTTAAAATAATTTCGTCCTCGAAATTGCTAAGCAGTAAAGACGCCAAAACTCTAACTCCTTACAACCTACTTGGTTGAAATTCCATATTCCACCTATCCACATTCGGTTCTTACACTTAACCTTTAAATCTTATATCGTTACTCGATCTTTTAAAATGACCCATCCACCATTTTTGGACTACCCATTATCACATCCTTATATATATGCATCACTTTGCTTAACCAATCGGGTTTTCTAATTCCATATATTGTCAACATATCGATTTTCAATTATCAAAACTTTCTAAAAGAATTTCTAACTCTTTAAATTTTGGAAAATTTCGGCGGTATCTACTCTGCACGGCTCAATCGGTACAACCACAACTCGCCTTTCTAGGCCTTTTCCATCCAAAAGAAGATCAAAAAGGCAAGCGCTTGCCTCATAGGCTCATAAAATCATCAACCAAGTAATATTGTAAACATGTACCTTTTTGTCGGGCATAATTCTATCTCTTGCATTTTCTTCCATTCTATATCTGCTCAGCATGCATTATCCATTTCCCACCGGTTTCAAATCAATACAACTTTCAGTTGTCAGATCTCTAATCAACTTCTGATTAGTCACTTCCATTCTATCAATTCAAATCTGATTTCTATTTAAATCAATCCACTTATTATCCTTGAATCCAATTCAATCCCATTCAACAACATCCAATATATTCAACTTCCTTATTCATAAGTCGAGTTCACTTTATTAATTCCAATTTCAAGCCTTTCTCTTTGTTTAATTCATTCTGGATTATCTCTAATTTAATCCAATTTTATTTATCTAAAGTTAATTTTCAATTCATTGATTTATTTCCACATTTCAATTTCTACAACTTACACAAGTTAAACTTTAATTCAGGATTCAAATTCCCGAGTTTTATTTCAAATTAGTTTGAAATCATATATATATTTATACACATATTTATAATCAACTGAATTCAAAACATTTGAATTTTAAAACAACTTTATATTTCTCAAACAAATTTCCATTAACAAACCTATTATGGTAGCAATCCATCACTTAGAACTCGAAAATGAATACCGATAATGTCGCGACCCATTATCAGAATTATTTTCTTGCTACTGAAGTGATTTCAGTGCTTAATCACTTTTAAAATCCATTCTAACTCAAAAATCTCTTCAAACCAATGCTATATGTGACGGCAAAGAATTTCGCTCGGTCCGAACCAGTCGCTAAACCGACTCAGACCGTTCGAAACGCCCTATCGTTTGAGAACACGACAAAACAGAACGCATACAGAAGAACGTTTCATTGTATATTACAACAATGCATCAGATTACAAGAATATACAGAGTATAAATGAATATTACACAGAAATATCAGAGATTTAAATTACATTTAAATACATAGCAGCGGAAAATAATACAATACACAACTAGAAGAGATATACGGATACAAAGCTTTCCGGATATCGTTCCAGCTGTAAACCAGGATCCTGTGAATATAAATCTGCAAAAACCGAAACTACTAGCTGCCCGTGTCAAAATAAGGGCACCCAGAGTTTAGGTTAAAACAATAAACTCCAGGTCAGTCATGTGACTGGTGTGAGAACTAAAACAGTTATTAATCTTTATTTTAAAAGTTAGGTAAATCAAGGGACCACGCCGTATAACACGGACGGGTTTTCTCCCAAGAATACCAGTGCATAAAACAAACAGCGCAATGCTAAATAAAGAAAGATGAAGCTGTTATAAGACCCAGGTCCTATCACACAATGCAACGCAAGCCGGGGGATAGGGTTTTCCCTTATAACAGCCAAAGAATGCTTGATACGTTTAAAACAAATCATTTGATACTATAATAAGTGCATAGTGCATAAAACAACTTCAAATCATAAGTATCAATCATAGGCGGCATGGGTACCATATATCATGTCGCCATATATAGGTTTACAAATAAAACCGCAAAGTCACGTATTTGGAAATTGGATTTCCTTCTATGAACCGAGGCAAAAGATAGTCCTCAACCGATTCGAGACTGTCTAGCCCGAGCCTCAGGAACAGCCGCAACTGCCCCTTGGATCGTCAGGGCCGGTCCACACGGAGTGGATTATTATGCCTGAACAATACGTCTCCCCACCCTATGGGGTGTAAGTCTGGTCCGTCAGCCGACCAGAATGCATTCGGCCGAAACCGATATAACCGAGGCGCCTCGCACAACCACAACCACATAAGTCAAACTCGTCAGGGCGTGTAAAACCACTGACGCCACTTCTAGCTAGAAAGAAACGCATGCCCTCCCTGAGGTCCGTCTCCCGTTTTTGGTTCATACCGGTGTGAAACACGCGAGGTAAACGTTACACAAAGCTACGCCACAAAGGCCGTGCTTTGATCATCACCACAAGACTTTGCTTTTCAACAGAAGCCTCGATCATTTGCATCTTAGCATGCCACACAGGCAAGCCATCCTATGCAACCGATATCAGTCACACAGAATGAAATCCGATGTCAGACACACAGTCCATTTACAAGTCCGTTCTGGGTCTGAACGAAACCGGAGGCACCTAGTACCCCGCATATCCATCGATCTCCAAGTACGTCTGGACGATCACTAACTGTTTCCATCTTCTTGGGTGTACAGCCCAATCAAGATCATCAGTTATCACCCAAACGACGTGAAGACTTCCGGTCTTCGACCATCGTCTTCATCTTCGACTTATCGTCGTATCAGTTATTCAGAATGGATAAACCCGGTCTTTCCGAATAACTCGCGTATATATTATAAAAGTGTTACACAAACACAACATACGCCTCATTCCAATTCATTAGTCACTAACCGTAAATTAATCAAGAGAATAATTCCCCAAATATTAACCCCGAAGGCCGAAACCAACATCAGATCAATATCCAGAAAACCATTCTGCTTGGCTAACCGCCAGTTAGTTTCTAAATTTCACATTCAAATCTAATTAAAGATTTAACTATCGCCTGGAGCAAAACTGGTGATACTCCATTCTCGATCTTTTCAATCTAATTAAAGATTCATTAAAACTCCACTTAGTTTTAATCTGTGACTGGGTTAAAGAATCAGTGTCATTTAAAACACGGTTCACGATAAACCCAAAGTCACATCCCATTAATTATCGGGTTAAAGAACAAGTGTTATTTAAAACACTGTTCACGATAAACCCAAAAATCAATATCAATTCAATTCCAATTAAATATCATTTAATTGGTACACTTCATTAATCTAAATAAAAAGATTTAATCTTTTCTCAACTGGGTTCAAGAACAGTGTTAGTGAAGACACCATTCACGACAAACCCAAATCACATTCGATATTCAATACAAGGCTCTGAATAGAAACTATATCGGCCTATATTCAATATCAAATTCTACGATTAACAAATGTCGTATTGGAAATAACGATATACATATATATCTTTCAAATTTCCATAACAACACCTGTAATATCACGAATTCCAACATCGAAATATTCCGAAGACAATTTCGATTCAAATCCACTCCAATGCAATCATTGGAAATTTTGGTTATTTTCAAAACCATTTCAAATTCAATTTATTTATTTAAAAATAAATAGAATTATAATTCTAGTTCAAAACTAGTTCATTTCGATAAAAATCTATTTTTATCTTTTCAAATATGGAGTTTTTCATCCCAAACTTTCACAAATCATTTCTTATGATTTTACACAAATTATTACTATTTTTAATAATTTTATCAAGGCCCGTACGGTCGATTTCCATTAACGGCCATCGAACTGCACTTACAGCGACCTTTTTCGAATTTGATTTGGACGTATCTCCAAATCCAACCGTTAGATTTCAAATTTCTAACATTCATTAGAAAGCTCTTTTCGATACGAACCCAACGGTTCCGGTTTTAGGAGAATCCGACGGTCGGATCTCCCGTAATGTCGTTTGAAACAAATGATCGAAATTCGCGAACTGCCGCAGCGCGGCGCGTTCTATTCAGGCCATTATATTATATATATAATATATAAATATATATTTCGTCGATTACTATTTAAAACGAATTATATAAATGGTTTTAAATTCGTTTCAAAAGCAATTTCAACTTCCTTTTCAATTCAAATCAAAATTGAATTCTTCTTTATAAATTCGTTTCAAAATTCATTTCTATTCAATTCAAATTTCAATTCAATTTGAATTCATTTCAATTCGCTTTCAATTCCATTTGAATTCGTTTTCAATTCAATTCATTTCGAAATCGTTTTAAAATTCAATTCATTTCGAAATCGTTTTCAATTCAATTCATTTCGAAATCGTTTTCAATTCAATTCATTTCGAAATCGTTTTCAATTCAATTCATTTCGAAATCGTTTTCAATTCAATTTATTTCGAAATCGCTTTCAATTCAATTTGAATTCGTTTTCATTCATTTCGAAATCGTTTTCAATTCAATTTATTTCGAAATCGTTTTCAATTCAATTCATTTCGAAATCGTTTTCAATTCAATTTATTTCGAAATCGTTTTCAATTCAATTCATTTCGAAATCGTTTTCAATTCAATTTATTTCGAAATCGTTTTCAATTCAATTCATTTCGAAATCGTTTTCAATTCAATTCATTTCGAAATCGTTTTCAATTCAATTCATTTCGAAATCGTTTTCAATTCAATTCATTTCGAAATCGTTTTCAATTCAATTCATTTCGAAATCGTTTTCAATTCAATTCATTTCGAAATCGTTTTCAATTCAATTCATTTCGAAATCGTTTTCAATTCAATTCATTTCGAAATCGTTTTCAATTCAATTCATTTCGAAATCGTTTTCAATTCAATTCATTTCAAAATATTCGATTTCGAAATCACGTTTCAATATTCATTTTAAAATGAATAAAATCGATATAAATATCGTTCACGTCAAAATGGCGTCAATCTAATCCTCACGGCTTCACATATTTCTATTTTCAAATATTCTATTTCAAATATTTCTATTTCAAATATTTCTATTTCAAATATTTCTATTTCAAATATTTCTATTTCAAATATTTCTATTTCAAATATTTCTATTTCAAATATTTCTATTTTTCTCGAAACTGGAATGAGGCCCAATCAATTACCATATAATGTTAATTATATGGATTTTCTACAACACATGTATATATCAACAACGATGAATAATCAACCATCAACCAAAGTGCACTACACTGTATAAGCATCAAATATAGACATTTAACGCTTATAGCAGCTTGTCAATCAATCGATCGACATATTTAATAAATCAGGATGAGTGAACTTCAAATTTCATCCTAACACCCGTGTGGGGTTTCAAACAATCAAACACATATTTTATTTGTGCAGTTAGGCGATGTGTAAAATTTATCGACCCAATCAACGTCATTCAAATAGGTGTACATAAACAAACCGTCTGGTTTGTAAATGAATATTTATTTATTCACATTCACGTTAAAAATTATATTTTTAACGATAACACATTTTATTTTAACATATGAATTTATATTCAGTTCATTCGTTAAATAAAATGCTAATTTTATTTTTCTAACTTATTTTAGAAAATTTCGGCGGCATAACGGCACGATACTAGAAACGGGACAAGGCCTAGCCTTATCCCCGGTCTAGTGAAGGCCCACGCCATTCACACATCAATCAAATCAATTCGTTATGCAAACCACAAACTTTGGAGTAAGGGTCTAACCTAGCCTTACTCCTTCGCCTTATAACGGCGCACGTCTAATCCTAACCAATTTATCGATTCGATTTTTCACACCACAAACCACATTCAAACCAATATCACAATCAATCACCAAACAGTCAAACAAACAAGTCCATGGTCTGTGGACGGGTGTCGGGTGCTACTAAGCACCGTCTGCATCCTAGTATATATATAACTAGAAAATAAATTGAAAGGTGAGAAATTCTCACATATAGCTATCCTAGCTCCACAGCACTTCATTGATAGAAATCTTCATTGTTTTCGCATCTTCTTCAGCTTCGTCGCCTGTAGCCACTACATATGTAAAAATCGAATTTTTACTTCGCTATTCAATATATAAAAATCGAATTTTTATTTCAAAGTTCAATATATAAAAATCGAATTTTCAGTTCAAAGTTCAATATATAAAAATCGAATTTTTAGTTCGAAGTTCAATATATAAAAATCGAATTTTTATTTCAAAGTTCAATATATAAAAATCGAATTTTTATTTCGAAGTTCAATATATAAAAATCGAATTTTTATTTCAAAGTTCAATATATAAAAATCGAATTTTTATTTCAAAGTTCAATACATAAAAATCGAATTTTTATTTCAAAGTTCAATACATAAAAATCGAATTTTTATTTCAAAGTTCAATACATAAAAATCGAATTTTTATTTCAAAGTTCAATATATAAAAATCGAATTTTTATTTCGCTATTCATATATAAAAATCGAATTTTCAGTTCGAAGTTCCATATATAAAAACCGAATTTTTATATCGCTATTCAATATATAAAAGTCGAATTTTTATATTCTCCATTATATTTTCAAAAGTGATGTCTTTTCATTTTCAAATCAAGATTGCTTGTATTTTTGAATCGATGACAATTTCAGTTTCTTTTCTTTTTAACAATGTAAAAAAAATCAGTTTTTAATCATTTTTAAAAATCTCGTCTTTAACATTTTTAAAAGTCTGTTTTTAATCATTTTAAAAATCTCTTCCCCCCCCCTCCCCCCCCTTTTTTTTTTTTAATCATTAAAAAAAACTGGTTTTAAACTAAATAAAAATCTGGTTTTAAACTAAATAAAAATCTGGTTTTAAACTAAATAAAAATCTGGTTTTAAACTAAATAAAAATCTGGTTTTAAACTAAATAAAAATCTGGTTTTAAACTAAATAAAAATCTGGTTTTAAACTAAATAAAAATCTGGTTTTAAACTAAATAAAAATCTGGTTTTAAACTAAATAAAAATCTGGTTTTAAACTAAATAAAAATCTGGTTTTTAAACTAAATAAAAATCTGGTTTTAAACTAAATAAAAATCTGGTTTTAAACTAAATAAAAATCTGGTTTTAAACTAAATAAAAATCTGGTTTTAAACTAAATAAAAATCTGGTTTTAAACTAAATAAAAATCTGGTTTTAAACTAAATAAAAATCTGGTTTTAAACTAAATAAAAATTAAGTAAATCAGATCAAGAAAACTCACGTTTTCAAGAAGGGGGAGAGATGGCCGAGGTGGAGGAGCTTGCTGAGCTGCGTCGGAGTCGGAGCATCCACTGGAGGAAGTGGCGGCGGTCCATCGGGGAGGGGAAAAGGAGCGGGACGCGAGGGGGTTCGGGTTCTAGGCGTTCGAATGGAGGAAGAAGGGGGTCGCGACAACATCAGGGGGAGGCGGCGGTGCTGGAGTTCGACGAGGGGTGAGGGTGACTGGATCGTCGAGGGCCGGCGACGAGGCTCCGCCCTTCGTTCGAAATTCTTTTTTTTTTTTTTTTTTTTTTATACCTGGAAATGAAAATGATTGAAAAAGGGGGGGGCCAGGTTAAGAAGGGAAATTAAATATTTTTTTTTTTTTTTTTATTATTTTATTTTGCAAAAAAAGTTAACTTTCACATACGATCTCGAAACGAGGCCCACCGCCTGTCGTCCACAGCGTTCTACCCCCATTCCGAACACAATAGGATATGTATCGCAAGCTGATTCGATAGTTACAATCAGTTTCCATTGAATTTACATTTAAATCACTTTATTGAATTTTAAACGTATATTTCAAATTACCGGGGGCACATACTAACTCTAAAAACTCCAGAAAAATATTTTCTAGCTTCGTATTGATGATACGGTCCTAACAAAACTAGTTTCGTCGAATTCT
Organism: Allium sativum; assembly: GCA_030737875.1. Classification (NCBI taxonomy): domain Eukaryota; kingdom Viridiplantae; phylum Streptophyta; class Magnoliopsida; order Asparagales; family Amaryllidaceae; genus Allium; species Allium sativum. The sequence goes on from JASFAX010007465.1 coordinate 20,944, forward strand.
GAGACCGTTGGAAAAATGGCCATCTTCCAGTCGATAAAATCAACTGAAACTGGTCAAACGCGTTTTCTTTTGCCACGCTCACACATTGATTCGAAAAATTATGAAATTTGGAATCTAGCAATAATTCGACATCACGGACCCAACAAAACTGGTTTCGTCGGAATCCGAGGTCGTTTGCAAAATGTCCATTTTTAAGGGCCTGAATTCCATAGCGACTATTCAGAATTTTCAACTGGACATATCTTTTGATTCCCGCTACGAACTTTTGATTTTTCGGATTCGTTGGAAAGATATTCACTATTAGATTCCATTATTTTCGGTTTCACTAAAATCCGGATTGTTTTGCACCCGGTACATTCAATTGAAGTTTGAAATCGAATTATCGAACTACCGCGCCATTTTCAATTCCTTTATAATTATATATAATTATTATATATTCTAACGACGACGCGTAAAATATATACGATCGAATTATATTCAAAATAAATTTCTCGTCGATATTCTTTAAAATAATTCCTTTTAAATAATCAAAATTCGCTAAAATTGCCAAAATAAAATTTTCAAACTGGCTCGCATTTTACGGGTTGTTACAATCTCCCCCACTTAAAACTTTTCGTCCCCGAAAAGGAACAAAGTCGAAAGTGGTTTGATTATTCAGCCCTACATTCGATTTGGCTTCCATTCTCCAACTTTTCAGTTTCTGAGAATTTTCAAAATTTCAAAAATTTGGCTAACACCCTAAATTTTCGAAAAATTTCGCCATAACCTCCCCTGCAATGGGAGCATCGGGAAATTGCAAATAGCGTTCCCGGTCCTTCAGATCTCAAAAAGAAAAAGAAAAAGCCAAGCGGCTAGCCAATAGGCTCATAAAATCATCATCACCCAAACAAAACAGTAAATTATGTAATAAACATGTACCTATTTGTCGGGCAAACAAATTTTATTCTCTGGCTCTAGCCTCCTTGCTATGACCTGTTCAATGTAAGTATATGTATATGCAAGCAAATGCGACCAAATTTCAATACAATTCAATATTTGATTCAATTAGGCATAATGATTCAAAATTATCAAACAATACAAACATCAATCAATTAGTGAATTAGAGTTTCAAATTCATAATTTTGATACATATACAAAAAATCATGTTTTGATGCCAAATCACAACAATGAATTCTAACTATATAAGTTTTGGGTTCTCACACCAGCCTAATGGAAATATATAGAAAATCACACATTCGAAACACGAATATAAATACGGATGATGTCATGACAATCATCAGTACCATCTCCGGGCGACTAGAATGTGATTCCATATCTATCCAGTATATTAAAACTTTGAATATACGTTTGCAAGGCGTATATGCAAATTCTTTATATACTGAATTGCCCAAAATCAATATAAACAAATAATCAAATACGAATAGTTGATTTAAATTTTCAAAACAAAATGTTTTCATTTGAAAAATATACTCTTCACACCCGTTCTAGGATACTACTGATCCTATCTCTAACGAGTCATTCCATTGGATATTGCTAATCCAATATCTGATGAATTCTTTCGTATGGTTCTAATGTGCCTTGTTCTCTGAGCTTTGTAAACCAAAGCTCTGATACCAAATGTGACGGCAAGGAACTTCGCTCGGTCCGAACCAGTCGCTAAACCGACTCAGACCGTTCGAAACGCCCTATCGTTTGAGAACACGACAAAACAGAACGCATACAGAAGAACGTTTCATTGTATATTACAACAATGCATCAGATTACAAGAATATACAGAGTATAAATGAATATTACACAGAAATATCAGAGATTTAAATTACATTTAAATACATAGCAGCGGAAAATAATACAATACACAACTAGAAGAGATATACGGATACAAAGCTTTCCGGATATCGTTCCAGCTGTAAACCAGGATCCTGTGAATATAAATCTGCAAAACCGAAACTACTAGCTGCCCGTGTCAAAATAAGGGCACCCAGAGTTTAGGTTAAAACAATAAACTCCAGGTCAGTCATGTGACTGGTGTGAGAACTAAAACAGTTATTAATCTTTATTTTAAAAGTTAGGTAAATCAAGGGACCACGCCGTATAACACGGAACGGGTTTTCTCCCAAGAATACCAGTGCATAAAACAAACAGCGCAATGCTAAATAAAGAAAGATGAAGCTGTTATAAGACCCAGGTCCTATCACACAATGCAACGCAAGCCGGGGGATAGGGTTTTCCCTTATAACAGCCAAAGAATGCTTGATACGTTTAAAACAAATCATTTGATACTATAATAAGTGCATAGTGCATAAAACAACTTCAAATCATAAGTATCAATCATAGGCGGCATGGGTACCATATATCATGTCGCCATATATAGGTTTACAAATAAAACCGCAAAGTCACGTATTTGGAAATTGGATTTCCTTCTATGAACCGAGGCAAAAGATAGTCCTCAACCGATTCGAGACTGTCTAGCCCGAGCCTCAGGAACAGCCGCAACTGCCCCTTGGATCGTCAGGGCCGGTCCACACGGAGTGGATTATTATGCCTGAACAATACGTCTCCCCACCCTATGGGGTGTAAGTCTGGTCCGTCAGCCGACCAGAATGCATTCGGCCGAAACCGATATAACCGAGGCGCCTCGCAACAACCACAACCACATAAGTCAAACTCGTCAGGGCGTGTAAAACCACTGACGCCACTTCTAGCTAGAAAGAAACGCATGCCCTCCCTGAGGTCCGTCTCCCGTTTTTGGTTCATACCGGGTGTGAAACACGCGAGGTAAACGTTACACAAAGCTACGCCACAAAGGCCGTGCTTTGATCATCACCACAAGACTTTGCTTTTCAACAGAAGCCTCGATCATTTGCATCTTAGCATGCCACACAGGCAAGCCATCCTATGCAACCGATATCAGTCACACAGAATGAAATCCGATGTCAGACACACAGTCCATTTACAAGTCCGTTCTGGGTCTGAACGAAACCGGAGGCACCTAGTACCCCGCATATCCATCGATCTCCAAGTACGTCTGGACGATCACTAACTGTTTCCATCTTCTTGGGTGTACAGCCCAATCAAGATCATCAGTTATCACCCAAACGACGTGAAGACTTCCGGTCTTCGACCATCGTCTTCATCTTCGACTTATCGTCGTATCAGTTATTCAGAATGGGATAAACCCGGTCTTTCCGAATAACTCGCGTATATATTATAAAAGTGTTACACAAACACAACATACGCCTCATTCCAATTCATTAGTCACTAACCGTAAATTAATCAAGAGAATAATTCCCCAAATATTAACCCCGAAGGCCGAAACCAACATCAGATCAATATCCAGAAAACCATTCTGCTTGGCTAACCGCCAGTTAGTTTCTAAATTTCACATTCAAATCTAATTAAAGATTTAACTATCGCCTGGAGCAAAACTGGTGAT
>JASFAX010007466.1:0-24370 GCA_030737875.1 Allium sativum
ACTGGGCAGCCTCCCCCCTCCCCCCAGACCAAGTCGACTGGGTAGTCGACTTGGGTGTCGACCTGGTCACCTAGCCTGTTTTTGAGCCAGATGTATCTGGTCTCGTTGCTTGTCCAGATTCACTCTCTAAACACTATATAAACAGCCCCTGACCCTAGACTTTCTATCACATTCTTGTCCGACCATATGCTACTGAAGTTCTGACTGGAAGATAGAGAACAAGGAGGCTATTCAGGACTTTGTTAGTGCTACGTTGGTTTGGGGATTTGCTAGAGATTCTGCTTCTACTTTTTTTGCTTTCTCATTCTCTAGACTACGATCTGTAAGCCCTTTGTCACTCTTAGATTTAAACTGTAAATTTAACCTGAGCACGATGTAAACTGAAATTATGCCTAAACATGATAACTAAGTTGGATCTACCATTGTATATCTTGGATCTATGACTATCACTTTTAAATCTGTTATTTTGGGATCTAATTTTGTACACCCCAGATCTATTCATCTTAAATGTTGACTCGTGGAATATTAGTATGAACTTGATTTGGATATATTCATGTTTAATCTAAAACCCCTTTTCGATCTTTATCTTACCATGCATGTGATGTTGAAACTATTATTGGGGTACTATCTTATGTCAATCCTTTACCATGTCTATCACCATGTCTTGTCAAGTTGATGTTGAGACCCTATTTCATATGCCTGTAATGTTATAATCATCATGTTTAACTTGTGAACACCTTTGCCATTCTATGACTATCCTGTTTGTGTTATTCCCTATTTTGACATGTTGTATTAATGCGAATTCACGTACGTTGGGGATACGTTTTGGGTAGATTAGGCAAACTTGAAAATTTGGCTATGGAATTGACATGATATGACATGAAAATATGACATGAAAACTTGACATGAGAATAAGCTTGAAAACATGAATTTGGGACATAACAATTAGATAACTTGAAAATGGCCAACTCGAGGTTGGATTGAATTTGCAACGTAAATCTGTCCGGAACCGCCCGGCAAATCCAGTAGTTGCAAATAATAGGACCCAATGTGAGTAGTTGGTCATATAGCACTTTAAACCCGAGGTTAGACTAGGTTATGGTGTAAATCTGCCCGGAACCGCCCGGCACATCCAGTAACCGTAACCAAGTCTAATGTGAGAGGTTGGGGTGCGTTAAGTGAATTAATGCCACATGGTAAGGTTAAGTCATGGACCCCTTGAATATACTTAACCAATTTGACACGTCGATTTGATAGGGTTAAGTCTTGAACTGCTTGTATATATACTTTACCAACTAGATACATGTTTGGATAGGGTTAAGTCATGACCTTTTTAATGACAATACTTAACCCATTAGAAATCCTAGCCACGTGGTCCCTTTCAGCAGTAACCCACTTGGAAGTATCACGATACCCTGGGGACTAGGCAGGGTGGGGCACGATTACTGGGCTGATTGTAAGCGACCAGAACGACGGTTGGGTTAGGTGCGCCAGTGTAGGTTCAGGCGGACTAGGGTCGTGCACTTAGTCCGGAGTTGAAAAAGTAGGCATGGGCACCCGTAGTACTACATTGTGCGTGCTTGAATTGTGTCAGTGGTTGACACCCTAGGACCTGATACACCCTAGGGTGGACCTAGCACATGTAACTACATTCTGCGATTGGGCCGTATGACACCGATACACGACGAGTAAAGCCGATCGATTAGGATGGACTGTTGGACCCCGTATTGGGTCATTTCATGTTATTGGGCCTAGGGATCATTTCTGGATTTATAGTTGACATGGAATTGGGACACTAGTACAGTTAGTGCAGTAAACCTTGAATATGCGATGCCACTCTTATCTTGTTATCTTTTGTTATCATGCCAGTCCAATTATTATCTTTAGGTTTAATCTCAGTTTCTCATGTCCAGTTAACTTTATTAGTTTTTATGCTTATAGTCACTAGGGCTTACCAGTCTTTTTGACTGACCCGTTTCTTCCACCTCTTTTTCTTTCGTTTCCCCCCCCCCCCCCCCCCAGGTTCTCAGGGAGGAAACTCTAGCTCTTGGCTTGGACTTCGCTTGCTTTCTGGCAGCTCATGTACGGTTTGGTCTTGAGCTATGCTATGGCTGCACTCATGCTCTTTTTGGGGAATAATATTTGACTTATGTTGTTTTAAGTACTTTGCTTCTTTAGAACTTGATGTAATGAAATAATGACTTGGCATTTTGATGTAAGAGGTTTTGACTCTATTTTTCAGTAATGAGATTTGGTTTTGAAGTTTATATCCGCTGCTTTATACACTCTATTTTATCTATGTTCTGTCTTGTGTTATCTCTGTGCCTGTTTACTAGATAATGCCCCTCCAAAACTAGGGCATTCCCTTTGTGAGTGACCCTAGCGGAGGTGGGGTGTTACAACTTTTGTGGATTTTCCTGCTATTTTGTCAAGACAACACTCCTCTCTTTCTCCGAGATTAACGGGTAGGTCAATCGTCTCAATGTGTTGCTTTGATTCACCTAAGAACCCTCGGATTTTTGTCTGACATGCAAACACATCCACAATAGACAATTTCGTTTGATTGAAAGTTTTTTTAATAGAATATTCATTGAAACCCCACAACCAACAAGCACTCTTTTCACCATTGCTAGTCCAATTCCTACTGTCACTACCATAGGATCAAGTGTTGGGGCTTTTATTCCTTCAGAATCCTTTCTATGAAAATGACATCATCATTGAACTTCCTTTACTGCTCTGTCGGACATTAATCCTTATAGTGCCAAACATATTACCATCTTTAGAGCACTTTACAAAGCTTTCACAGACCTTTCTATGTTTCCCGAACTTTTATCTGCTGAATGTGGGCCACTATAGATGGTGTTAATAATGAGCATTCCATTATTTTGTCTGCCAGCCCGATTACTTGGGCCTGGCTGATTTGCTGGAACCGTATGTTCTTGAGGCGTCGGTGATAGATTTGTCCCTTATGGCTTTGTGACATAGTACTATAGCTTGTTTTACCTAATGAGCTCTTCAATGAGGTTCCTCAACTGACTCATTGGTGTCGTGTCCAGGAGCGTCATGAAAACGGCAATTTCTTTCGAATTGTGTATTCTTTTCCTTCACCCTTAAGGATGCTAGTTTTTGGAATTGCTTTTCATTTTTAGTAGCTGTTAAGATATATTCCATGGTATCGTTTAGAGGAGTAAACTCGCTTAGTCGGACAATCCTGAGGCATTTGGTATCTTTCTCACCCTTTTCTTTATCCTTATTTGCCAACTATTGAATCCTAATTTCCCTTCATCTCTCTATACGTCGCCATCCTTCTTTGGATCAGATGCGTCTTGATTCTAAACATTACCGACAACACTTCCCATTACAGACTCTACATCTTCTAGCCAAATAAGTTCATCAGCTTTTGAAAATTTCCCAACGAGTTTTCTTCCTTCATTTTAATCTACTTTCCAAAATTTGTCTCCCTGTAATAACGCATTACAATTCTGTTAGCCTACTTTATGAACTAGGCTACACAAAGAGCAGGCAGTTAGAAAGCCACCAACCGGTCCGGATCGGAGGAAGATAGCGCAGGAAGCAAGTAGTGATCGAGGACGCAGATACCGTACTGGTTCGGATCGGAGGAGTACGTCAGCAACGTCATAAAGCAAATGACCTCATCGGATCGGATCGAGGGCAGCTGATCCGAACCCCTTCCTCTGAACCTGTGACCGTTCCAGCACACGTCTCCTGAAGACTCGGGCCAAGCACGACTATTTCCTCCCATGATCTCCCACTAAATCGATGCGCTGTCACCATCTGGAGACCTCCGAACCCGACTCTCATGGGATGGGTGCCACGCAATTACGAACCGGAGCCACTTCAAAGAGATTTTTCACCTATAAATACACCATCAAGAGACATTTGAAAGGATCTTTTGGCAAATACTCAGTTCTAACTTCCTCCATAGCCGAATTTCATAACTACATTCAGATCAAAATCATCTCTTAAAGTCTATTTTTGATAGATTTGAGTGAGTTTATGCATTGTAATTACGAAGTTGAGTGAGAATCATTGTTGTATTTGCATTTGAATCATTAATTAAAAGAATAGAAAGTGAACGTAGGCTCTTTAACGCCGAACCACTATAAATCATGTGTTCTTCGTTCCTTTTTAGTTTTATTTCATTAAATTCATAGCTCATTTGGGTGTCAGAACCAATTTTTGGTCTAACATTTTGGTGCTTTCACTGAGAAACCTTCGAATTCTCAGCCTTTTTGGGATTATCATTCTACTATTTGGACCTTCAAGTTCAAAGAAGTTAATCCCTTGTCTCTGACATCTTTCAGTACTTGTTGATTAACCGTTGAAGAATCGAGTATCATGGCTAAGACCAAAGGGAAAGAAGTGCAAGGCACTAGGGGAAATGATTCTAGAGAAGATCAGCAAGCCATCGTGATAACGAGGTTACGCGCTCAAAGCTCTGGAGCAGACCGCTCCGAATAGGAGGATCTGAACCGGACCGTAGGTGCCAATCCGAACCTGGTGGAAGGCACTGATCCGATCCGATGAGGTCGGGGGCACTCACTCTCTCCATCCGAACCGCCCCGACCAGGCTGCTGTGAACCGATCCGATCCGAACAAGAATGAAGCTGGAACTTCTACTCGAGCTCCCTCCAACGCTCTGATTCCAGCCACGATGACTGATGTTCAGCCTGATCCATCTGCACCCATTACCCAGGGAGACTTTTTCACGTTTTCTTGACATGCTACAGAGCACTAAAGAAGCATTGGAAGCCCAAAGGCGTGACAACCTTCGCATGCAGGAAAACATGATCACTATGGGTAGAGAACTACAGGAGCTCCGGAGGCAGAGGACTCCTTCCCCAGTACGCCGCCTTGCTACAGATGATTCGTCTTCTTCAGATGAAGAACGCCCCCGCGAGAGAAGGCCGCTTGAACGACCTCAGAACCTCGATCAATTGACTTTTGGATCTTTAGGATCCCGAGAAGACGCTGCTCGTGTATTGGGCCCTGATGACCCGAGCCTGCAGCAGCCTATGTTGCTACCCATGCGCGGATCCCACGTCTTACCCAGGGATCCTAATATTACCAACCCCACACAGCAACAGCTTCTCCAACCTCTACCTCCAGAGATCGATCGGGAGCACAGAGAGCAACGTAGAGCAGCTACTGCCAGAAACAGAAGGTTATCCCCTGATCAGGAACCCAGGGGCAATCCGAACATCAGATCTAGAGAGCCTGTGCAGACATTAACCAACGTCGATGTATGGGCAATGGTGTGCCAGATTATGTCTGAAAGCCGACGGTATACTAATGAAGATTGGGGCATTAAGCGAAATCATACCCCTTTCACATATGACATACTGAATTTCCAGTTCCCCCGGCGATTCAACTTGCCTCAGATTGATCGATATTCAGGAAGAACAGACCTAGGGCAGCATCTGATGAGATATGCATGGTTCATGAATGCAGCAGCAGCTCCAGATGTCGTAAAATGCAAAGATTTTCCAATCTATCTTGAAGACGTAGCCTTAATGTGGTTCACTTGACTCCCTCCTCGGTCGGTATCAAATTTCACAGAATTGAGTGAATGCTTCATGAATCAATTCCGACTCCATGCCAAAAGTCCAAGACCGTCATAGAATTGTCACAGATTAAACAGGCCCCAGGAGAATCTTTGAAGTCATATTTGGATCGCTTCAACCTGGCCGTCACTGAAGTCACTGATCCCCGTGAGCCCACTATCCTGCTGGCCTTGATAGAAGGGGTAGATCCCGACACAGAGTTCGGGGATTACTTAGCTGGAAAACCACCTCCTACTAGAGAATTGTTCTATGAAAAGGCTAATATCCGCTTAAGGCGAGAAGAAGCTAAGGCAAATCGGAAGAGAAAGTCCGAAGGGGCCTCGAAGGAAGGTGTCCAGAGTAACGTTGTTGTGAAACAATTTGGTGACAGTTTAGGGAAGGTGGAAGTAAATGTTGGCAACCAGAGTGGTGGTAATAACAACAGAAATGGGAACGGCAATAGAAGGAACAGAAACCGAGGGAATAGCTCTAATAAAAGACCCAGATTCCAGACTTTTGAAAATTATACGCTGTTAAATGATACGTTGGAGAATATTTATTTAGACACATATAGCACATTGCAGTACAAAAAACCACCACCCAGAGATTCTACTGAGAAATTGCCACAGGAAAGTTTTGCTTGTTTCATGGAACCCACGGTCATTCCACCAATGAACGCCATCATTTGAGAGATATTGTCGAAAAATTGCTGCGAGCAGGAAAGCTAGACGAGTACAAAGTCGCCCCAAGGGACGGGGTCAAGGGGGACAAGCCCCGGACTCAAACCCGTCTACTTCGAAACCCACAGCCCAGCAGAAAGGCAAGAGGATCGCCATTAATAATATTATAGGCGGACCTCACCTAGTTGGTCGTAGTTTTAAAGCTATGGATCAGTACGTCAATGTCGCCAAGCATTTTGAGGTTGGAGAGTGCAGTAGCCTCGATGATGTTACCCCAGTAAAGCAACAAAAGATGATGTCAGACGACGTCGTATTCCGCAATAGAGATGATTCTGGAGTTCAATCTCCAACCGATGATCCGCTAGTAATCACCACAACAATTGGCCCTGCTTTAGTCCATAAAGTGTTAGTGGACAACGGGAGCTCGGTCAATATCCTTTTCAAGAAAGCTTTCGAACAAATGAAGCTTGAAGCAAAAGACTTAAAGCCATGTCAAGGATGGATACGTGGCTTTAACGGAGCATCTACAGCTCCGATGGGTTTTGTGGAATTACCAGTCACACTAGGGCAGGGAGATCGCCAGAGAGTAAGGATCCTGTCGTTTGTAGTTTTGGATTTGGAGTCGCCTTACAATGCCTTCCTAGGCCGACCGGCCCTTGCCGAATTTAGGGCATGTATCGCGCCCTGGTGCTTGCTGCTTAAATTCCCGACTGACTCAGGAGTTGGGGTGATGAGGGGAGACCAAGCTACGGGACGAGCTTGTTACGTGGCAGAGTTAAAGATGTTAATGAAGGGGTTGAATATAGATGCTAAGGATGATTTATCCCTTCCAAAGGAGGTCTCAGCATAGCAATTAAGGGGTCCTGCCCCAAGAGAGTCGCCCTCAGACGTACTCGAGGATATAGATCCCAAAGAGGATAGAGAACCCGGGGACAAGAAGGCAACTCCCAACGAAATAACAATCGATGTACCTATTGATGAAACAGATCCAACCAAAATACTAAATATCGGCTCGCAATTGGATCCAGTTAGAGCGAGGGAACTGACTGATTTCTTAAAGGCAAATCTGGATGTGTTTGCCTGGACTCACGCTGACATGCGTGGGATTTCTCCTACCATCATGAGCCACTCTTTGTGTATTAATCCAAAGCACCCACCAATCAAGCAGAAAAGACGCATGTTAGGCCCAGAGCGGTCAGCAGCTTTAAAAGAAGAAGTAGAGAAGTTAAAAGGTAATGGATTCATTAAGGATTCAAAATATCCCGACTGGATATCGAATCCTGTCATAGTCAAAAAGTCAAACGGAAAGTGGCGAACATGTATCGACTTTTCTGATTTGAACAAGGCTTGCCCAAAGGATAGCTTTCCTCTCCCCAGAATTGATCAATTAGTAGATTCGACGGCCGGGCATGAACTTTTATCCTTTATGGACGCCTATCCCGGGTACAATCAAACTCCCATGCACATACCAGATCAAGAGCATACGAGCTTTATCACAGACTTAGGGTTGTATTGTTACGTGGTAATGCCATTTGGGTTGAAAAATGTGGGAGCCACATATCAGCGCCTAGTCAACCGCATGTTTTACAACCAAATCGGGAAAACCATGGAAGTTTACGTAGATGATATGCTCGTGAAATCCAAGCAATCTCCCGATCATACGAAGGACTTAGCAGAAATGTTCGGCATACTACGAAGGTATGGGATGAAGTTAAATTCCTTGAAGTGTTCTTTTAGAGTGGCATCAGGCAAGTTCCTTGGCTTTATCGTGAGTTCCATAGGAATTGAAATCAATCCGGACCAAATAGCAGCGATCCGGAATATAAGGGAGCCGCGAAAAATCAAGGATGTTCAAAGCTTAGCTGGGAAGGTTGCAGCACTAGGCAGGTTCATCTCCAAAGCAACAGACAAGTGTGTACCTTTCTTCGATCTCATAAAGCGGGGAAAGAGAAATTTTGAATGGACTCCCGACCGTGTGGAGGCATTCCAGAATCTATTAGACTTTTTAGAAAAGCCTCCAATATTATCAAAGCCTGTGGAACATGAGGAATTGTTCGTCTACTTGGCGGTATCATCTCACGCCGTCAGCACAGCATTAGTACGTGAAGAGGATAAAGTCCAGAAACCTGTGTATTACGTAAGAAAAAACTAGCTGCCGCAGAACGTAACTATCCAAAGATAGAGAAGCTTGCTTATAGCCTCCTGATCGCTTCGCGCAAACTTCGCCATTATTTCCAGGCACACCCGATAGTCGTATATACCGATCAACCTTTGAGACAAGTATTGCAAAAACCCGAAGCATCGGGGCGATTACTTAAATGGAATATTGAGCTGAGTCAATTTGATTTTAACTTTCAACCACGAAGATCAATAAGGGGGCAGGCATTGGCTGACTTCATAGCTGAATTTACAATTCCCGGAGAGGAAACGGTGGGTGACAAGATAGTTACTTTGGATCGAGAGTTGGAGCTTAGTCCGTGGAGACTATATACGGACGGAGCCAAGAATGATAGAAAGTCCGGCACCGGAGTTGTTTTAATAACTCTTGAAGGACGCTCTATTTATTATGCATTACGGTTGGAATTTGCTGCTACTAACAACGATTCCGAGTATGAAGCCCTGATTGCCGGGCTGAAACTCGCTAAAGATTTGGGAGTGAAGACACTAGATATATATTGCGATTCCAAGAAAGTTGTATGTCAAGTTCGGGAAGAATTTGCTGCTAAAGGACCTCGACTCATCATTTATCTCAAAAAGGTAAAGGAGTTATTGGAAAGTTTGGAGAATTATAGCATAACACACATTCCAAGAGCGGAAAATCAGAAAGCAGATCGATTAGCGAAGCTAGCGAGTTCTGATGACCCTAAAGAAACCGAAATGGTTCCGATAGAGGTGTTGGAATCACCGAGTTTCGACTTAATGGAAACAGAGCTAGCCTTGGAATTTGAACCAGAAAGAGAGTCCTGGATGACATCAATTAAGAATTTTCTCAAGAACGGAACCCTCCCGTTAAGAAAGAGCAAAAGACGAGCTGTAAGACGCAAGGCTGCACGATACGTTTTACAGGACGACGTTCTTTATCGTCAAGGGTTTTCAATGCCCCTATTATGGTGTATCGCACGCGACGACATTAAACGTGTACTGCGAGAAGTACATGAAGGTGAGTGTGGAGATCACACTGGGGGTAAAACCCTAGCAAAGAAAATATTATGGTACGGATATTTCTGGCCTACCGTGAATAAAGACACGGCTGATTATTCACGATGTTGCGATAGATGTCAAAGATTCGCCAAAGTTCCCAGAGCGCCTCCAACCCAGCTCAAGTCGATGGTAAGTCCATGGTCGTTTGCCATGTGGGGAATTGATATTATTGGAGTGTTACCTATTGCCAAAGGAGGAGCTAAGTACGCGATCGTTGCCGTGGACTACTTCACAAAATGGGTAGAAGCTGAACCTTTAACAACCATCACGGCAAGGAAGGTGATCAGTTTTGTGGTTAGAAACATCATTTGTCGATTTGGGATACCGAAGACCATCATAACTGATAATGGGATGTAGTTTGACAGCATAGAGTTTAGAAACTTCTGCCAGAAATATAAGATTGATAAACGATACACTACAATGGCTCACCCGCAGTCAAATGGCCAGGTCGAAGTCATAAACAAGGTCATCAAATCAATTCTGAAGAAGCGGCTGGAGCGGACCAAAGCTAGATGGGTAGATGAGTTGCCATTAGCTTTATGGGCCTACAGGACAACCTTTAAGACGGCTACCGGCCATACTCCCTATTCACTTTCCTTTGGGTCAGAAGTAGTGATCCCGGTAGAATTAGAAGTCCCTTCTCATCGAGTAGCGTATTACGATCCGATGACAAATAAGGCACTCCTCCTAGAATCTCTTGATATGATTGAAGAAAAAAGAGATGAAGCCAACTTGCGTGCTTCGAGACATCGACATCAAGTAGCACGTTATTATGACCAGAAAGTTCGCTTCAAAACCTTTGAACCAGGAGACCTAGTACTGAAATGAGTCTTCCCGCCTTCAACCCAATTGAGTCCAAAATGGGAAGGGCCATACACCATCCAACGGAAGCTTGATACAGGAGCATTCAAGCTAACGACCGTGGACGGTGAGGAGATTCCCAGAGCCTGGAATGCTCAGCACTTGCGATGATATCTGAGCTAAATATGAAATGTCATCCCTTTTGTTTTTATAAGCTATGTAAAAAGGCACGACTTGCCTTAAAAAGTCTATTTATGCGAACAAAGGATTATGAAGTGGATGTAGGCTACGACTTAGCTGAACCACTATAAAAATATCGTGTGTCATTTACTTTTTTGCATTATTTATATCTTCAACAATTATTCTATCATGACCATGAAACGCAAAACGTTAAATTAAATTTGGAAAGTTGGAGATGACCTATCTGCAAGAGCAAATAAAATGACTGCTTGTACGATGAAACATAAAAGAATGGGAAGACGACATTCTTAACTCTAACTCTCAAGAATCGAGAGAGATTATAAAGGACGGGAAGACGACGTCCCTTGAGGCGTGAAGGTGCACCCAGATAAGAGACTGCCTCAATAATACTCTAAACTGGTTATGAGACAGGAGAGTATAAAGATGCTAAAAATAATAGGCATCAATGACAAAAGGAATATGGCCCCGTTCGAGAATCGGGGGCAATTGGATTTTTGATTTAGTTAATCTTGAATAATTCTTGCTCAGTTATGCAAGATTGACTGGGGGCATATATGTGCATACATATTTCCCTCAACAACGACTTCATTATATGACTTTAGTATGACCTGCTTTTGCATTTTTACTTAAGTGTTAAACTAACAACTATCAGACATTGCAGGAAATAGAACTATTTTTATTCACAAACGTGTGATTTTATACAAGGAAAACAAGCAAAGAAAAGATGCGAGGGCCACACTCGCTGCAACAATGTCGGACCAACTGAGTATCAAAATAAAACAAAACACTTCATCCCTTGGGCTTTGGAGTGGACTTGGATTTTTTGGCAGCCTTCTGAGCATTCTTAGCCTCTTTTTCAGCATCAGTCAAAATGCGCTTTGGCTTTTTCTTCCCTGCAGTCGAAGTGCTAGAATCGGTTGATTTTTTCCTAGGAGTCAGAACACTGGAATCAAGAGAAGACTTTTTAGCAAGCTCTTCTATAATAGACCTAGTTGAAAGCTTAACGACTAACCTTGATCCAGCATCCACCACTGCAAGAGGCTTAAGGCTTTCGGGGTCCAGGTCTTCAACTTTTAGCTGCATACGTTTGTCTTGCTCGGCTTTCATGTCAGCCAAAGTGATGTCATCGACGCTTTTTGAATCTCCAATCACAGCCACGTCAGGATCCTCTTCATGCCCTTCATTGTCACCGTCGTCTTTTAAGGCATCAATCATCTCGTTATCATGAGGAGCATCAGCCTTAGACAGTTCAGTTCCCCCTCCTGACTCTTCAGTGGCAGCCTTATCCTTTTCTCCTTGAGCCTTTTCCACGTATTTTGCTCCGGTGGTGGTTCCTTGAGGCCCGCCAGTCTTCTCAGTCGGTTCAACACCTACAGAATGAGAAGTAACAGTTATCAACTCAGGAGAAAATAAAGGATCCTCCATCGATTGCCCAATTATGTGATGAAAAGTGGAGACGGCCTTGACGAATTGGGGTGAAAAGGTAGAAATACCTTCCGATGATTTCTCAGCTGGAGTGGCTGCCGTCTCTGACGCTGACTCAGGTATAGGAGATAGGAGAGACGCTTGAGGGATCCCCGGGTTCTCAGGATCATATCCCTCAACTTCGGGAGTTTCAGTGGTAGTAGAAGAAGAACCAGCCTCAGTGATATTCTTTTGTTTGGCCATCCGCTTCTCTTCCTCCATAGCAGCGGCAATGAGGCGACGCCCCTCGGCTAGACGTACCGGCTCATCATCTCTTAGATATTTTTCCATAAGCTTATCTTCGTTGACGAAGTCTACCGTAAGTTCCTTTTTCTCCCATTCGACAATTTGACTCCATACGTGAACCAAGGTAGTTGGATAGTCTTCAATCCAAGAGATGTTTCGGCGACGAATTATGTGCGCGAAGAATTCAATCAATAATTCGCCAAAACCGTGCACTTCTTCGTGAGCTTCTGACAGCTGTTTGCGGGTTTCTTCAGCAGACTTAATGACATTTTCCACATTCCCCTCAGCTTGGGCAGCCCTATTCTCGGCCTCCATCAATTTGGATTCCAAGTCAGCGTTTCGTTTCTTCAATTCAGCATTCTTTCTCGCTAACTCGGCTTTTTCTCGCTCAAGAGTATTGTAAGCTAGTTGCATTTTGGCGTTATCCGACTTAGCATCTTCTGCTTGTTTTTCAACTCCAAGCACTCTTGACTATGAGATTCTAGCAAGTCATGATAACGCTTCTGTGACTCTTCAAATTGCTGTTTAAAGTTGGTAGCATCTCGTTGAGCGATGACAAGTTGGGCCTGTGTGTCCTCAAGGTCCTTCTCTAAATTTTTCAAGGCTTTTGCATCAGCGTCTGCAGTCTTTTTCATCGAATTAACATCTGTAATTAAAGTCCGAATGATTCTGGAGAGGTTACGTGAATACTTGAACATTTCCGAATATTGCTTCTCGACTGCGTCAATCTTCGCTTTGGCCTCATCGCCCACTTTGAGGAAATTGGCTCGAGAGTAGGTAAAAAAGTCAGATTTTCAAAATAGTGGTCGGGGAATTGCTTCTCCAGATAAGCCCGCTTAACTTTAGATTCAGCATCCAGTGGTGGAGGTTCGCAGTATGTTAGCTCAGTATCCTTATGTTTAGTGGGCACGATGGTTGCATCACCCTTCCTAGGCCGCTTATCAGAAACCTTATGTTTGCCTTGTGAGTTGGTATCTTTCGGCGGGCTCCTTTCCCGACTGTGTTTGTCTTGAGGAGAAGTTCAGTCTTTGGGCTGCGATGTGTCTTCTCCTTGACGACTCTGGTAGCTTTTACATCGGTCTTGATTCGACCGGACGGGGGAGCGAGAGCGCGAGGTGTGTGACTGATAAGAATCATGAGGCCTTCTGTCCTCTCTACCCCGGCTTTTACGACGATCATGCTCGACATCGGAAGGGGGTCTAGTCATACTACGACGTATTTTCCTAATGTCATAGTGAGGACGAGACATTGTACCTGCGCAACAATATAAGTAGAATTCAGAATTGGTGTTCACATAAAAAGTAAGTGTTGTGAAGTGTGGTGCTGTTGTGTTGGGTGCATCCTAAGTGGTGTTTCCCCCGACAAACCCGAATCCGAAGCCAGGCCAACGCGAGTGGGCTCTTTGGCCTTAATAGGAGTGGTCTCCTCTGAAGATGTGAAAACTAAAGGATTTGTACGAAAGTCCTCTGAAGTGTAGATGGTTTCAGGTAGGGGGAGATCTCCTAAACCCTGAAATGTGGAATCTTCGGTAGTAGGGACATCTCCTTGAGAAGTGTCTATTGGCAGCTCTTTAGGGGACGTTGACTTTTCAGGAGAAATAGCTTCGTCAGGGACGGTATACCCTTCTCTGTGCTTTTCGGCTATGTTGGCTAATTCGTCGTCCTGAGTTGAAGATGGAGAAGGTGAAGTCCGAAGAGGTATCTCTGGATCTCTCGAGCCCTCGCCCGTTTCAGGAATAATGTCTACTGGGGGTATATATACATACGGGCCTGACCCATGACCTATGCTACGGGTAATGGATAGTAACCCGTGATGATGTAGATACTCATCCTTAAGAACTTCGTCGATGGTTAAAAAAATTTGATTGCCATTGAGGAGTCGATGCAATCGATCAAAGTATAATTGATCCGATATTTGCTTTGGGTTATCAACTGCGAACAAAAGAGAAAGCAGGTTAATGTGTTGACATGAACATTCAAAATTAAAATCTGAAAGATCGATGCTTTACATGATTTGGTCCATCTCCTGGCGCACCCCGGCTGTTGTCTGATATAAAACCATTCGAGCTTAAAATCGCCGGCCTTGCTGCTAAATGGAGCTGAAATAATTTTCCTCTTTGGGACTGATTCAAAGTAGGAGAAGGAAGGAGTTTCACGAGTCTGATGCTTGAAATTGTAAAAAAAGTGGACATCATCGAAAGTAAGCTCTATACCTAACACCTCTCTGTATGCTACAAATAAGGTATATAAATAAGCATAAGAGTTGGGGTGCAACTGCATGGGGGCAATCCGCATTTGTCTCAGAAATTCGACAACAAAAGGCGGAAACGGTGGAATAGCCCCAACCATACACATCAATCGGGTGATTGCCATAAATCCTTCCGGAGGATTGTGGGGACAATCAGCTTTCAATGGCACCAGGGTATCTCTTTTCAGTATCCCGTGCTTTAAACATATTCGAACAAGTCTGTCATTATCAATCGTCGATTCGATGGAATCTTTAGGTAATTCCAAAATAATGGCAGACTCAAATTCATCAGGAGCTCGATTATCTCCTATTCCTCCTTCCTCTTCATCGCCCAGAGGAACTTCACTATCGGAAGGTGTTTCACTATTATGTGCTCCTACTTCATAATCTGAGCCCTTATCGTCCCATTCGGGGTCTGAGGAAGAAGATATGTCATCAAGAGTATATTTATCAGAAGTTTCCGCAACTTCCATCTTCTTTGCTAATCTAGAAGAACGTCTCTCGGCCATGATCACTAGACTATTGAAGAAATAATGGCAAGGATTAGAGTAAAGTTGCCCGTGTCCCCCGTGTGTGTATGTGAACTAAAGTGTGTGCTACGTGTAACAAAGATGCAAAATAAACACATGCGAGCGAGATATAAAGATTCCAAGGAATAATGATGTTTCAAAACAGTTCTTGATGTTTGTTATGTTCGTAAAGCGCTATCCTAACTGTTCATCAAGTTGAAGGTTATGCCAAGCATTGATTAAGATAGTTGGATAAGTTCTCGTGCATTGAGTTGGACTGTTTCGGTTCGGGCATGTGCATTGGGATCAGATCGGAGGGCAAAGTCATGTTTCGATCTAAAGCAGAAATTCTCACTCAGTAATTAAAACCAGATCGGTTCGGATGTATGCCACCGGATCGGTTCGGATTGGTCTGAATAATAATGCTTCTTTTCCTCCTTGTCTTTTACTCCGATCCGACCCGGTCAAGAAGCTTTGTTTTTCCTTTTTTGTTCTATCTTTTGCTCCGACCTGATCCGACCTTGTAAACATCTCTCCCTTTCCTTCATCCCAACGCTTCTTCACCCGAACCGATCCCAGTTCCTCTCCTCTTCTTCATCTCCTTCATTTTTTACCTCGCTTAACCAATACCGAAGCCAACCCTATCTCACGAGACCCAGTTAAAACCAAGCACTTACGTGCTCAAGCATACTGTAGAATCCTAATTCTCTCTCCACGCCTCGAAGTGGTGATAGAACCATCAACGATGACGGCGAGGAGGGAGGAGGCCCAGGCGTTGAAGCCAGGCAAAGGCCATGGCCAAACCGCTCGAAATTGGCAACAAATTATTTCTGAAATCAATTACTACAAGGATAATCAAAGCTTTTGACCTACCAAGATGTTCAATTTAAAGAAGAACGAGAAAGTTTTGGAGCTTTTGAAGTTTTAGGGTTTCGATGTGAAATCTGTTGAACGAGAGCAATAAAAGAAGGGGAAGAAGAAAAAGACGGGGGGAGAACTTATTTAAGCCTCGTGTGACCACTCGTCTTCCCAATCTACTCCACCCCGTTCGGACCGGAATTCAGGCCCACGAGGGTACTCTGGCCCATTAGTCCACAATTAAGCGATGCAGGTGGGAATTCCATTCGGATCGGAGTCCGAACCGAAAGGGACCATATACACTGATTTGACACGCAGGGTGAATTTGAGGAAAAGTAAAGAAAAAGCTCACCCGGAAGAATCACTGGATATTAAAAGGAGCTCTCAAAATTTTTTGAAAATGAAGAAAGTAATTCATATGGTTTGTGGGTATATATAAGCAGCAAAGGGCACGACTTTATGAAGTGACAAAACACTACAAGTAAATGGAATTGATCATTCAATTGTTCTAACTCAAAGGACGTTTCGTAAACTGCTTCGAAGCACCCTTTATCTTAAATAAGAGTGTACTTCGAGGGGGCAAAATGTTAGCCTACTTTGTGAACTAGGCTACACAAAGAGCAGACAGTTAGAAAGCCACCAACCGGTCCGGATCGGAGGAAGATAGTGCAGGAAGCAAGCAGTGATCGAGGACGCAGATACCGTACTAGTTCGGATCGGAGGAGTACGTCAGCAACGTCATAAAGCAAGTGACCTCATCGGATCGAGGGCAGCCGATCCGAACCCCTTCCTCTGAACATGTGACCGTTCCAGCACACGTCTCCTGAAGACTCGGGCCAAGCACGACTATTTCCTCCCACGATCTCCCACTAAATCGATGCACTGTCACCATCTGGAGACCTCCGAACCCGACTCTCATGGGATGGGTTCAACGCAATTCCGAACCGGAGCCACTTCGAAGAGATTTTTCACCTATAAATACACCATCAGGAGATATTTGAAAGGATCTTTTGGCAAATTCTCAGTTCTAACTTCCTACATAGCTGAATTTCATAACTACATTCAGATCAAAATCATCTGTTAAAGTCTATTTTTGAGAGATTTGAGTGAGTTTATGCATTGTAATTACGAAGTTGAGTGAGAATCATTGTTGTATTTGCATTTGAATCATCAATTAAAAGAATAGAAAGTGGACATAGGCTCTTTAACGCCGAACCACTATAAATCGTGTGTTCTTCGTTCCTTTTTAGTTTTATTTCATTAAATTCATAGCTCATTTGGGTGTTAGAACCAATTTTTGGTCTAACAAATTCCATTAATACTATTTTCGATCTTGGATTGCCGACTTCTGTCGCAGTGGTATCAAACCAATTCAGGAAAGCATTCATTGGTTCTTGTGGGCCCTGAGCCAGTCCAGATAGAGATATATATCCTTAGCCTTTGTTGTATAAAGCCCGAATTTTTCGTAAAACTCGTGTGCTAATTATCTAAATCGAGCAAAAGTTTTGATGGGAGTTTTGTGAGTCACAGCGGTGCAACTCCCTCAAGATAAATAGGGAAATAACAACATTTCAACTGATCTATAGCTCGTGCTCAACTCACATGTCATTTGTACCAGCACAGTAACATATTAGGATCAGTGGTTTCATTGTACGCTGGCACAGTCTGGGGCGAACTTCTTTGGATACTTAATATCTAAGATTTATTGCGTGAATGGAATTCAATTAGGAGCAAATCCCTAATCCACGTCATCACCACTCCCCTCTATGCTTTCCTACATTAGCTTCTTGATCATCCTGGAGATATATTCCTCATTAGCGTGGTGCTTCACGGGGCGGCACTATAAGAAAACATACATTTAATAACATATATTGGTAGTGTTTGTAGTGTGAATGCAACTTTTTTTTCAATGATGCTCATGTTTTATTTTCCGGTTCCCAATTTTTTGGCACATTCGTTCCATTTTTTCCACCCTTTTCCGTCCTCTCCCACAGTTTCTGCTTTCACCAAAATTTACATCCTTTTGCATTTTTGACATCCTCTCGCTTCAACTTCAACTTGCTTCAATTTCCTCCACTTACATTCCAATCAACTGATTCTTGTACGCTTGTTTTCCCTAACCGCAATTTTCATGTTGTTTCATTTTATCTTCATCGATCTAAGGGTTTACTTCGACCAATTGATTCAAGGTACGGAAAATTTGATTTGAATTTATGTACTAAATCATTTTATTTTTATGGAAAATAAATTCGGAGTTGATTTGGAATTTAATCGAAAAGTCTGGAATCAGGAATCAGCATTAAGTATCAAAAATTTTGGATCTTATAAAAGTATTTCATTGTTTGAATCTTATAAAACTATCACATTTTTTAGATCTTACAAAAGTATTTTATTGTTTGAATTAGTCTGATGGAGCAACTGAATATTTTTTCTACTAGAAGCAAAAGTATTAACTTGTTCTATAGGTTGTAATTTTATAGTGGATTTAATTGCATTTGAATTACTAACTACACCACATAGAAATTAGCATTAGTATACAATGTTGATCTCCTTAGTGGTGCTGAGTATTTTAAGTGTAAGACGCTTAGCCTGCAGCCAAAGTTTTATTAGTTCTAGGATGTTTCTAAATTTTTGCCCAATTTTGTTGCATTTGCAGAGAAGAATGCAAACTCACCTGAAATTATATCTCATATGAAATTGCATAATAATGTGAGCAAAATGTTAATATATACTAAAGGAAGGCGAAATTGTGTGATAACCATTTTCTTTGTGCTTGAATTCATTGTTCAAGTAAAGAAGTTATATTAGATTGTAATGTTATCATTATCTATTTCTCACATGTTATAAAGAATAAAGCATGATAAAAAATAAATAGAGAATGATTACTTTATTCATTGTATTACCTATGAAACTGAAGTTGTACTTTTCTTTTGTCGTTTAAATTTCATTTTAGAGGTGATCAGAATCATTATAGATATACCCTGAAAAGCATGCCTACAATATCTGATGTTAAATACAAAACATTGAATGATAAAGAAATTTTGTTTTGTAGTCAACTTTGATGTGTATCTTAAAATTAGCATAAATTAAATAGCATGTACTTTTGTCTTAAGCACATAGATATACTAGTGATTCATCTTGTTATGCATAAATCTTATATAGTTGGAGTAAAACAACTTTTCAAATTGCAGCAACGTCTCTCAAGTTAGTTTTAGTCATCATCGACCAATCAACCAAAGGTATTAGGCTATAACAACGATAAGAAATATGCAAGCATTATATCAGTCAAAGGCATATTTAAGGATTTACACATACCATTATGATACTAAATCGGGTTAAGACCCAATTCTTCTCGGATGGGTTTGGTTCTGGTTTCAAAGTAATACCCGTCCATATTGATCGTTTGGACCTAATCAGAACCAACAATTAATGGGTTGAGTCTAGTAGATGGAGTGTCAGTTCTGTCTCCTTGAATCATGAATAGTGGTTAGAGTGTACTTAACTTTTATAATAGAAAAAAAGGGTGTTTACATACTGAATACTAACTACCTTAGCAATATATTGTGGTATATATTCAGGGTATGAACTGCGTATGCTCTTGAATATTGCATATGGATTCACAGATTAATCAGACTGGGTCCTATTGAATATCTATCTGATAAACTTGCTGCATCACCAAACTAAAAGTTATCGATGTAATTCAAAATAGAAGCTACTGTGCACTCACTTACATTAAGAAACTAACATCTCGTGATGTGATTAGAACTAGAAGCTACTAAATGAAAGTAGCTCATGATAAGATGTGTACTTGAAGGTATTGTGCTTCATGCACGTTTCTTCAATAATTTATCACGACGTATGGCATTATTAGTTAAATTGCTTTCTTTGCCATCCTTGAGAATATTTTAATCAAATTCTGGTTTTTCTTTTTCTCCTTTAGTGTTTTTGCTTGTAACGACCCAACTTTCGAACACATCGGAAGTCGTGTCATTAATAAGAAATAAGAATAGATAGAACACAGAAACATCAGAATCTCACAGCGGAATTTTTCCAAAAGATAATGCTTTATAATATTACACAACAGTACATGATACATCAGAACATCATATGTCTAGAGGTACAACCCATTCATGGTACATCAGTAATTATACATCATATTCACTTCTAACTTGCCGACTTATAATTATACAGTAGGTAATGTAGATAGTCCAGCATATTGATAATCTTCATTTAGCTCCACAAGTTTCTACATCCTGATTCACTTGTCTATTCATAACAAGTGTTATGAATACCCAAGAGTTTAAGGGAAACATAGAAAAATAAACTCCGGGTCAGTCAGGGACTGGTATGAGTAAACAATTGAAAAAAACAGTTTAAAGAAAATATCTCATAAGACCACGTCGTGAAAACGGAACGGGTTTTTACTTTGTGAGATCGAAACACTATGTATACTTTAAACCAGGTATTATCATAGTGTTCATTTGGCTTCCACAAATAAATTTAGAATCTAGAAGAATGCTTGCATCTCACATTCTCTGCTATAATATACAAATAAAAACCGCTTGGTACTTATGGAAATTGGATTTCCAACCATGACAAGGTATGGGACCACCTTCCGATGATGTATTTCTAGAGGCAAATACACCTGGGTTCAGCAAGAACGTCTTGCAACCCGACCCTCACATGACCGACCACTCATTTCACTTGAGTGTATCGAGTGTATATCACCAATGGTTGTGTACTGCAACCATTCCCGACTGGGCAGAATCGATAGATTAAGAAACAATAGGAATTTCTCTAGATAGGTAATGCTACACCCTAATGGGAGCGACCCACATAGCCATGCTACCTGCCCGATTTTAGTCATTTCCTGGGTGCGAGGCTTGAGGCTTACGTCATCAACACTGGTTTATTTCTTTGAGTGCCACATCGTCAAGACTTCCCGATCACTAATTGACTTTCTCAAAAAAATATTACAGGTATACGGCGAGAGAAACGAATTCCTCTACCACCATGTAAATACGTTTGAAAAGGTCAACGTACGTGACCAGTTAGAATTACTCTGTCAGACACTCACCCATGCAAGTTGTTCTGGGTTTGAACAAACCGAAGGTACTATTTTAAAAATAGTCCTTGTATAACGTCGTCTTTGACTTTAAAAATCTTGGTGTACGGCGTAAAATCAATTCAAAGTGAAATCTTGATTTCGGTTTCTTTGAAGTGATTAACGAATAATATTAATCTAACACGATCAAATATGATTCACAGTACTTATTACATCAAAATTTGAACTGCACTTGACTGGTTACCTATATTTCTGATTTTATGGTTTAACAGTCAACTCTAGCGTATACACTTTTCTTATCACTTGGCTGTTTTCAAATCTAATATTCTATTCATATATAAATTCTATTTTTAAATTAAACTGAAATTTAAATCAGTTTCCAATTTCGAACAAAATCCTGATTCACTTTCCTTATTATATAAATTGAATAAAAATATTATTTTTATTTAAATATTTATTTTCTTATTTTATTTAATCCAAAATTAAATTTAAAAACTAGTTTAAATTTAAATTATATTTGAAAACTATTGTTTTTAAGTCAAACTTACCAAAGTACTATGTTTACAAAGTGCCAGCTCTCGGTCACCGGTGTACACCCATGAAAACCGGCCCAGTCCTCATGATTTCATGAAGTACCACTTCAGCGGGTAGTACCACACTTAGATTTTTACAAAATACCAGGTACCCAGTACCAAATTCCCAGACGTCGATGGTTTCTCCTCCGATCACGCTAAATTCTCGAGTGTTGATGGGTACCAGGTGGTAGTACCACCTGGTAGTACCACGTTGAAAAAATCACGGTGGATCGTCTTCAAAACCCGATGGCCACCTCTCTTTTCCCTTCTTCCTTTCTCCGCCATGGATGTGCACGTGCACAGCCACGTGGGCCCCTTCCAGCCACCAACGGCTGTCGCCACCAGCCACTCTCCGTCACCGGACACCATTGCCACCCTCCGATGAAATTCCTTTAGCCTGAAATGAAAACTGACCGTGCATCCTCCCATTCCAGAACAAAGACATCATCAAAGAAACACCTCGCCCCTCCTTCCCTCGACCACCGGTCGCCACCACCTTCTGGCCACACCAGCACATGACCCAGACGCCCCATTTCCCCCGGACTGCAACCCCCTAGCCTCCCCTATGCTGAGCAGTTCCGATGCAAATCCAATGAACCCAAAACCAATTTCAAACCCTATTTTTATTTAATTTACAAAATCTACTTAATTAAAAATTTAACCATTATTTTTCCCATCATCTACACCTCCTTCCACCCCTCCAGGCCAAGTGCCATCGTCTCTGAACCCATAGATCATCGGAGGTTCACCTAAACGGTTTTTCTGACCATCTTCCTTTTCCTCTTGACCTATACTTCTAAAAATCTTGCTTTTAGTTTTAAAAATCATCATTTGTTTACCTTGTTATGATTATGTAATCAAAACCCATTTTTAATCAGTTTGAATTTCCACTTTGAGAATTTGAAACAGAGAGATTTACTGTGTTTGTTTTGTAATATAACAGTAAGAGTTTTGGCCAGAATTTGTTTCATTTTAAACGCTTATATGATTATACTAAAGTTTAAAACAAGGCACCTCATTTTAAATCCTTCCATCTAGATCTACTGACCTACCTAGATTTGTCAAGTTTTACAACAACTTAACAGGGTCTGGTCAAAACAAACAGGAAATGCACTTTCTTTCAACAGATGATAATTAAGGGTTTTATTTTCACAAACAAATCAATGGTTCCTATTTCATGTCTAACAGCAAACAATACATGATAGGTTACATATACAAGATCACAAAAGAAATCCAAGATCACTTCATTTTTCAAACAACAGGAACTGCAGTAATTAAAACAGAAAATAGAGTGTAGGTTTACTCACCTTAAAGCTTCCAAAAACCCTTACTTTTTCCTTTGCTAAACCTTTGAACTTGTTGTGAGTTTGTGTGTGAGAGTTTGTGTGCATGGGTAGCCTTTATATAGTGGAGAGAAATGATAAAATATGTGTGCATTTAATGCCGATCTGAAAACAGCAAAACAGCCTTTTGTTTTGACAATTGAAAACCCAATTTAAAAACTGATTTCTCTCTCAAATCCTCACTTTCTCTCATCAGTTTCACATGGTATTTCAGGCTAGATTCTACCTGAAAATATACCCTATACCTTGTACAACATTTCCCCCATTGGTCTACAAGCATTATCACATTTATTGCTATATGTACAACTCTTTTCTCTACCCATTTCTTTCCTTTGTTTAAGTAAAATGTTGTGATCCTTCATGTGCCGTATGTGTTCAGATTTTTCAGAGTTTTCACGCCATATTTTCTCATGTCAAATTTGATTTAACAAAAGTCTGTTTAATATATAAACTTGCCTTCCAAGGCATTTAGAAAATCTGAATTTTCTGCTCAACTTGCTCTCGGCCATGTGGGAATTTGTTCAAGGAGAAATCTCAAAAAAAAAAATCATTCCTTTAGTGATCACCCAGTGTAGGAAAGATCATGGTATATAGGGATGATTTTATAAATCTTTTGGTGCATGTTTTTAGTTGACAATTTAGCCAAAGTTTTGAAAAATGGGACAAGCAAAAATAAGTTGAAAAGAAAGAAAAGCATGCAAAAACTGAAAATACTTTTATTCTAAAATGATTATGCCGTGCAAAATCTTTGGCTTGAGAATCTTGGTTGATAGCATGTAGTAATCTCATGGATGAGACCATGAGTGAAGGAGAGTTGGACACTTCATGCTTTCTTGTTTCAATGCAAAAATGCAATTGATTTGCATGTGCTTTTAGTTGCAATCACGTCCAGAGTGTAGGTGACGAGATCATGTATGAAAACATGATTTTACAAGAGGATTAGACAATGCATGGTATTTGATTTTTTTTCATATAAAAATTCACATAGTTTCTTGCATGTGTTTTTAGAACAAAGAGGTGTTTAAATCATGCTTTAGGCAAGAGACTTTCAAGTTAAAAACAAAAGGGTTTGTTAAGAGAATGTTTTAAATCCCTTTTGAAACATGAACAATATATTTTCAAAAGAATGTCACTTCAAAAATTTCTATGCATAAGTGTTATTTAACATACATGTAAAATATGAATTTAAACTACTTGAATTATCATATACAAAAGAGAAAAACAAATTTTAGTCTAGACATGTTTTAAAGTCTTGATTTAAAATTGTGTTTGTGAAAACATACTCAAAATCAAACAATGTGTGTGTATATGATTGATGTAAAACCTCGGGTCGTTACATTGCTCTTATGAGGTAATTTTTTTTAACTCTAGTGTGCGAACTGTTATCACAGATAATGTATGTATGAAATTGCAAAGGAACAAAAATCAGTTTATTATACTGGTGCAAACTGTGATAGCATTGGTACTGATAACTGCCCAGGGTTTATATCAATGCATGTATCATTGGTAATGTTTTTATAGAGCTTTATGTAATCCTAGAAAATTCATAGTTCCACTATGAAGCATATAATTAAAGTACAGCAAGGAAAAAAATACTTGGTCTACCTAAAAAAGGA
>JASFAX010007467.1:0-20000 GCA_030737875.1 Allium sativum
TAACTTAGAATTGGAAAACTGGAGTAAACCAAAATCCAGAAAACCAGAATAGTCAATAACCATATGATCGGACGAATTCGAAGGATAGAATAACCAATAATCAGATAATCAGATGAGTCCAAGACGTCAATTTCAGAGTGCGGCAAGAGGACCAAGGATAAGCCAGTAGAGTCCAATTCTCCCTTTCCGGAGTATGACAAGAGGACCATCGGAAAGCCAAAAGAGTCCAAGACTCCCTTGCGAGTATGTAACAAGAGGACCACTGGAAATTCAGAAGAGTCCAAGACCCCCTTGCCAGAGTGTGACAAGAGAACCAGTGAAAATCCAATAGTGTAGGGCCCTACCCGCTACTAGGCAAGGCGGCCTTGCCAAGTCCTAACAAGACGGCCCACCCTTTCCCAAGCGAAGTCCTTACTTACGAACTAGGTTTTTATACTTAGCGAGCAAATTCCTTAGTACACCAAGTCCTTAAAGTTTGAAATTCCCATTTCAAATTTCCTTACTTCGCAAGCATCTTCCCGGCAAGCGAAGTAATTTCTATTAATGTTTTCAGGGGTGGAGTTTTTAATAAATCCAAAGGAAAATCTAGCGGTTTATTGTCGAGCGGAGAGCATGCCTAGATATTAAGGCCTAGTCTCGTGCGTGGGTGAGTCAACTTATTCGCTTTCGATTTCAAGTTTATTGGTTTCCATTAAGTTTGAAGAGAATGAGCTAGCGTCGGGTACAAAGCACGTCCATGGGTCGCACCAATCCCAGTACATAGGTAGGCCGACATAGTCATCCTTAAGCTAAAAAATGAAGAAAAAAACGAAGGTGATTGGACCGTTTATCGCCCATAAAGAGCATGCCCTAGGATTAAAGCCTAATCTCTTACATGGGTAGGCAGGCTTAGCCCTCCAAACTCCCGACCTAGTAACTAGAAATGAGTGAAGGAAGTTGGAGTGTTTATCGTCTATAAAGAGCATGCATAGGGATTAAGACATGATCATGTACATAGGAGGCAGACTTAGGCCCTCCGAAGTCCAAAGTCAGATAGCTAGAGATGGAGGTAGGAGACAGACAATTTCTCATCAACAAAGAGCATGCATAGGGATTAAGACCTAATCACGTACGTGGGTAGGCAGACTTAGCCCTTCGAACTCCCAATCCGGGTGAATCCAGAGAACGTGTAAGAGATCGGACGGTTTCTCATCCACAAGGAACATGGTTATGGACTAATGCCTAATCCCATATACAGGTAGGTGAACTTAGGCCCTCCTCCCTCCTATAACCGTGGAAACTAAAGGAAATAGTTGACTGTGAGATGGATAGTTTATAGTCGGGTACAGAGTGCTCCTAAGGATTAGGAACTAATCCCGCACATGTTTGATTCGACTTAGAGCCATCTGTAGTCAATAAACTAGAACTACAATATCTAGAAGCATGATATATTTAAGAGGCCGGAGCTAATATAACCAAAGTCCAAAGATGATAAGCCAAAGTTTTAATAACCAAATTGCCAAAATTACATTAGCAGATACCCGGATAGAAGTAGTTTCACATCCACAAGCCGAAAAACCAAAATACTAAAAAACCAAAACTATAAATGCCAGAATACAAAAGACGAAATGCCAAAGACAAGAATTAGCAAAATCAAAATCCAAGGTGTAGAAAGATGAAAAGTAGATAAATTAAGAAGCCAAGAAAACTGGAAACCAAGAGAACTAAAATCCTAGATCTACGAAACCAGAGAATCCAGTGAATCATATAAATGGAAGACCAAACCACCGGGAGTATGTCCCGGTCCATTCCTATTCCGAGCCAAAGCAGGCGACTATGCATGTCCCGGTATTACAGCCTGATTCCGAACATATTCCACTAGCTCGCCGTGTCTGACATATTCTTCAACCATGACCCTGAGATGCTTGCAATCGTTGGTGTCATGACCATCCAAATCGTGAAATGTGCCTACCAAAATCCTTCTCCCTCTGGGTCGAATCCTTTACGGAAGACTTCCAAAAGGGAGGAACCAGGTGAACTTCTAGATAAATCTCATTCAGAGGGTGAGTAAACTCTGTATATAAAGAGAATTTTGGCTGATTTGCAATTAAGCAAAATATCCAAGATTCAAAGCAATCTAATGACCCTTCCTGATGCGTCAAAATGTTGACTTAGAGAATTGGTCTGTCGCACATACCAACACCTGATGTGTTAATATTAAGCAAAATATCCAAATTAACCAACTAATCTAGACATAGAGATGCAGAAAAGTAAGAAACACTGAATTTACAGTGGTTCGGTACTAACACATACGTCTACTTCATAGTAACTATTTATCATCAATGTTACAATTACAAGATTAATCCAAGCTCAAACACTTTGAAATAACAAAGTTATGAATGGAAAGTGACAAAGTCTTTGTCAACTTCCTACAATGCCAAAAAAGCCATTAGAATCCTTTTATGTCTAAAAAGCTTCAATTGCTTCAATGTTCGTAAAGCAAGCCAAAAATCAATCCAAATGCCAAAATGTAGTGAGCGAACTTCTATTTGAAGTTTATAAGTCCAACAGCTCTTCCAAAGCAATAGAAAACAAGTAGGAAGCAATAAAATGCTCCAAGAAAAGCTTTCTACATGCAGGAAATGAACAACCAAAAGATCCCCTCAAGTATCACATTAGTAGGTTATATATAGATGGAGTTAGTGGCCAAAGTCAAAAAATTAATATCCTAGGAGTTGTGCCAATCCCGGGATCGGAACAACTCCCCGGGAGTTAGCCAAAACTGTAGTGATTGCTAATATTTCGTATACCGGCTAAAGCGCTAAAAAAGGTGATTCACATGTGTTGATTACTCAAAAATGAGTGATTGTGCATGCTTGGCACGTTGGTGAAGTAGCCAAGTCCCAGCAACATTTTGTATTCACCAAGCATACCGATCCTGATACATTTCATATCCCAAGTGCCAAAATGCCAAGTCCAGAAGTGCCATGCCGATCCCAAAATTTTAAGTGATCACCTCGACGTGATCAGGTCTTTCGAGTTTGCTAGACCAGAAGAAAATTTTGAATCCCCATTTATTCCGATCCCAGGATCGAAAATCAAAATCTCCAATGCGTGCAAGCATTTTCACTCGATATGTATGTGTTGCGCATGGTTTTTTGTCGTGATCGCTTCATGCCAAATCTGAATTTAGGGGATTCGAAAGATACAACCGATCCAGGGACTGGTGTTTTTCCTTGCGCAAAATCCTGAGCGCGTGCCTTAGTTTTTAGTGATCAGCTCGGTATATCAAGTGATTTGCATTGATCGGATTCCATACAAATCATTACTGATCCTAGTGCAAATGCATGTATCCATTTCGGGTTTTTGCCTGGTTTTACTTGGTGTGATCAACAAACTTTGTGAAATCCGATCCTTGCCATCCAACCCTGATTCGAACCAAAACTTCACCTACACGAATTACACCGAACCGGGAATGTCGGCCTGATAATTAATCGTATTTCAAAGCCTTTATCAATCATTTCACACCTTCGACCAAATCGTTTTGTATTTATCCAAGTCCATATTACAATAACAAGTTAAGAGATTGATATCCTACCTTTGTATGCTTTGTGAATCATATTGATTGGAAGATTGCACATACAATTTGAGGTCATTTTAGATTAAATAAATAAACGTGAGGCTACTAGGATGAGGTTTAATATTATTAAAACATATGATACCGATGTTGTTTTGAAGATTGCTCCGACAGTGTAAGATAAAACGATTTTATTTTTTGTTGAAACCACTGTCAATAAGTTGCCTCGAGCAAACTCCATTCAGGTAGAAGTTGATCTAGAGGATCTTCCCATTTGGTGCCTTTGATATGCAGATTGATGTTGAACTACAATAAATTAAGCAAACTCCATTCGGATAAGTATTCTCCTTCCGTCCCTATCATAAGTCACATTGTTCCATTTAAAATAATTGCTTAATGCAAGTATATAGTAAATATTCTTGAAATACAACTATAATTTTGTTTACTTGCTTCTACACTGAAGGATATTTAAATTTTTAAGTATTTCCCATGTCAGTATCCTTTTATGTTATGTTTTATCATTGATTTTTTTAATATCTGTACGAATTTGTTTAACATATTTCAGGAGAATCAAGTATGAAGCCTAAGCTGTGATCCACTTAGTTTTTCCTGAAATCGGTAATTTGAGGAATGATATATAAAGAGATACTGATGATTTGGCTTTATGCACCATCATAGTTAAGCATACGGGTATATTGATTTCCACTATAATGTTATACAAAGGGACACTGGCGAATTGACTTTTAACAAGAATAGGCTAGTATTTACATATGACAAATTCTATTTCAATCCGAGGAACTGTTGAGTAGCCTCCGTTTTTATAAAAAATATCAAACTGCCATTTTTTTAGTTTATTTTATTTTCATTCTAGCTCGTAGTGACTCTATGTCGTTTTTAAGGAAATCACACAAGAGCACTGCAAGATATGTTGAAGAACCACGTAGTGGCTCTACGTGGTTTATTAGCGTACCACGGAGTGCTTTTGCGTGGTTTTCTTAAAAACCACGTAGAGCCACTACGTGAGAGGGTATTCTTGATTTTTTTTAATTAAACGGGGGCTACTCAACAAAGCAAGGAATTCCTCATTTCTGCTGAATTTTAGGGGGCTATTAAGCATTTTTCTGGATTGAAATAGAATTTGCTTTTACATAATACTACTGGGTTCAGACTTTAGACAGAAAAGGTTGGATCTTAGAGCATATATATATATATATATA
The DNA here is from genome assembly GCA_030737875.1 of Allium sativum. Taxonomy (NCBI): domain Eukaryota; kingdom Viridiplantae; phylum Streptophyta; class Magnoliopsida; order Asparagales; family Amaryllidaceae; genus Allium; species Allium sativum. Next base: position 4,774 of record JASFAX010007467.1, read on the forward strand.
TATATATATATATATTGAGGATTGCTAAATCCACTCGCGCACCAGGCGAGTGGATGAACAATCCTTATTCTATTGGTCAAGTAACTAATGTGGGACCAGCTTTAGCATTCAATTTAAAAAAGGGTCCGTTTGACACAGGCCCCTATTAAGTTTCAGAATTAGGCTCATGTCCGGTCATAAACTTATTATAAAATACATCACTTTTTCGGAAATTCATTAAAAAGAATATAAAGAAGATATAAATTCATATTTAGATAAAGGAAGTACTTGCAAAAAAATCCAGTGGAAACACAATAAAAAACCATGTTAAAAAACAAAAAACAGGGAAAATGCAGTAAAATGCATCAAAAGATGCACTTATTTCCAAATAGTTGCATACAATAATGCATCTATTTCATTTTCTGCGTCAAACAGCTGCATACATATATGCAGATTTCATGAAATACGTGCATGTTTTCATGCAACAATTCAATTTCTGCATAGAAAACATGCAGCAACATATATTTGCATGCTTGTATGCAGTTATACATAAAATGACTGCATATAAGTATGCAAATATTGACATGCCTCAATTCTGCAAAACATTCTTGCATACAAGTATCCAGTTATGTCTGAATAATTGCATAGGTAGGCGTGCAAATTTTAGTGTATATGTACTCAGATAGTTGCATACATGTATGCAACTTCTTTTTTTGTTTCCGTGGATTTCTGGGAATATTTCCAGATTTTTTTTTTTTTTACCTAACAGCGCATTTTTTTTAGCAGAAAAATGTAAAATGCGGAACTTTCAAAAAGAGGGACCGGGTTTGCACTGAAAAGTAGGGAGGGATGTGAGCATAATTAAGTTTGGTTTTAGGGATGTGTGCCTAATTTTCACTTAAAAAAATGATGAAAAGTTGTGACCAACCAATAAAATAAGTGGCTGTACATCCACTCGCCCATGCGCGACTGGATTTAGCAATCCTTGCTAACTACCAAAATCTCCCTTCCTTTCTTTTTTAATTTCTACAAACTTTAATTATCATTCATAATTATGCAGAAATTTGAAAACAAAAAAGGATTAAGAGGAAAACAGTGCCCATCAGCTGCCAGCAAAAGTAAAAGGTTTCAAAGGAAAATATATAAATAGGTACCTTCAGTGGCGGAACTATTATAAGGCTGGTGGAGGCCACAACCCCCCAACCAAAAAAAACAAGAAGTAGCTTGCACTTTAACTTCTCGTCTTCTACGACCTTTATTCTTTTCATCAATTCAAGCATGTTTCAAATAAGTTTGTGTTCCAATTAAAAAAATTGGCCCCTTCATTGTTTGTGTTAAGTTCCGCCACTCAGTACCCCATACTTTTTATCTTAGAACTAATTTATGATATCAAATTAGGAGTTTTCTGCTGAGCTCTAAACTATCTTAAATGTTTACCACCATCTACTCCAGACTGATGTTTTCTAGTTTCTACCCTTCTGCATTTGTTTTGGGTCAGTTTTTACTTAAAAAAATCTCCATAATAGTTAGAAGTGCAAGGTTTAGAAAATGACGAATCCATATACGTTCCAAATCACAGATTCTACATTGAGCATCAATTTGTATTATATTCATAACGAATGGTTTATGTAGAATTAAATCTTAAGGAACATATCTATGAATCTCTCTAATACTTGTCAATGTCCCTAGTATATCATTTATATTCGACATTCCATATGCACAAATGTTCCATAGTAATTTGTTCTACAGTAAATGATTAATAGAATGATGAGAGAATTTATGCACAATGATGAGAGAATTTATGCACAATCATAGCTCATATCCTTCCTATCTTAAATTTGATAGCCTACGACATTACTTTTATTTCATCGTTTCAGACAATGTCTCCTAGCAAAGCTGGAATCAACAGTAAAACAACATACCCATCTAAATAGGTGGGTTCAGTGACAATAATGACTTGAACTTAGTATTACCAATACCTATTTATTTATAATAGATTATAGGCGACGATTGAATAAAAGTCACATCACAAGTCATGTTTCAAATGTTCACAAGGAGGTTGTGCTTTATCTCCATCAAATTACGCAACTAATCAGAGCAAACGAGTACAGCACACTACCTTTATCACAAGCACTGATGGGCTGGACTTATATCTAATATTTGTTATTACATAAATGGGCTCAATAGCCATATTCAATGTATTATTATAACTGTTGCCTGTACAAGTATATAAAGGCACGGTGTACATTAATTTACATTATCTGAGTTCATTTTTCTGTACAATTACAAAACAGAAAATAAAGATTTCAATTACCCTTTTATGGTACCAGAGCCAAAGGCCAAATGGCAACATCATACAATAATTTACATATTAAGAAAAGCTCAAACTGAAAATAGTGATTGAAGAAAGGTGTGGGTTTTGCTTCTCAGAGAGATTTCATAATCGAAGTGAACCTTTCATTACAAGTGCAGCGCTGTTCTTATCTTTTCTTACCTGCATCGCCTAAAATCGATTAAAGATATGCATCTTTAACAGATTTAGGTTGCAGTGCTGATCATCAGACTTGCATCTTCATCTGATCAGACTTTCCCCCTATTTCCGGTTGCATAAAAGGCTAATACAGACTTCTTGCTGTCCTAAAAACGATTTTCCGACCAAAAAGTGGTTTCTAGTTGCAGAAAAGTCCTATACTAACCTCTTTGCCGTCCAAGAAATGTTTCCTGACCAACTTTCATCCCTGATTCGTATCCAAATTGACAAGAAACAATGATACATTGAGTTCTGCCACGTCAAGAGCTGAAGCCAGCGTATCCATCGCCAGTTCCATTACCCTAATCAAGCCAAAAAGTAATGTAATCAATATCCCTTTAGATGAAGACAATTATATGCTTTGGAAATATCAAGTTAAAACAGCACTAAGGGGTTATGGCCTTCTTGAATATATCAGAGGCACTGTTACTGTTCCACAACTAATGGTTGCAGATAAAGATGGGAATCTGATCCCCAATCAAGATTATACAATACAACAGAAGCAAGACAGTTTACTTGCATCATGGCCTATATCATCGATTAGTGCAAATCTAATGTCACAGATTATAAAATGTAATATGTCATATGAAATATGGAGTGCAATAGAACAAATTTTCATTGCCTAGTCAGCATCAAGAATTATGCATTATCGTAGCCAGTTGCAAAATATTAAGAAAGATAACATGTCAATGAGTGAGTACTTGACCAAAATCAAGAATCGTGTGACAAATTAGGGGCAATAGGTCAAAAAGTTTCAGAACGTGAACAGGTTCTATACATTACTGGTGGGCTAGATGATGATTACGAATTAGTTGTCATGTTTATTGCACCACAAAGAGTTATTCCAAACATACAGTATGTTCACTCAACCCTACTTGCACATAAAGGCAGGATTAAGCAGAAGAAAATATCACAGGGGGATTACACTGTCAATTATGCGACTACTTCTAAGGCCAAGAAACGCTGCTAGTCAAACTAACAATCAAGAACCCAATTTCTACAGAGGAAATCAACCCCAAAGAGGTAGAGGCAGGGTTAGAGGAGTGGTAACAATCGAACTAAATGCCAAATATGCGAAATATTTGGCCATATTGCTAGTAGATGTTATTTCAGGTTTAATACTGAATATAATGTGGCAAGACAAGGACAGTCTACTCAAGGAAGACCTAATGTTAATATAGCGCAGATTAATCTGCAAAGAAGTAATGCAGATAATAGTAAAGGACTAGCAAATAATGTTGAAGATTCTAACAAATCTGAAGATATAAATTTGGATGACTGGTATCCAGATTCATGTGCTACGAATCACGTAACTAATAGCATGCAAAATTTAAATCTTAGGAACAGAAACTATTCAGGTACGCAAGCCATACACATGGGAAATGGTGAAATGATAAGTATATCTCATATTGGTAATGGTTTCATCAATGGTAAGAGGCAGCTATATCGTAACAATTTATTATGTGTTCCTAAAATCAAGAAAATTTTACTTAGTGTCTCACAATTTGCTAATGACAACCATGTCTACTTTGAGTTTCACCCTAAGTATTGTGTTGTTAAAGACCTAATTGATGACAATGTTTTATTACAGGGTAGCATGGAGAATGGGCTATACAGATTTAAGAATTCCAGTATTAAAAGTAACAACTGTTATGGAAAATAGTGTTACAATGTTGAATTTACTGCTAAAGTCAATAAGGACTCTTTTGATGTTTGGCATAGAAAACTTGGCCATCCTAGTATTAGAACTGTAAAAGAGATATTACATGATAATAATATTTGTGTTGAAGAATTACGTGATAAGTATATCTGTTCTCACTGTCAAATAGGCAAGTGTCATAAACTGCCATTTATTGGTTTTGAAACTATCTATAATAATCCACTTGAATTAGTTGCAGCAGATGTATGGGGACCCTCTCCTGTTCATACTGATCAAGGATACAGGTACTATCTATCTTTTGTTGATGCATATAGTAGATACTGTTGGGTGTTCTTTATTAAAACAAAATCAGATGTATGCAATGTTGCAGTTCAGTTCATTAAATTTATTGAAAAACAAATCAATCACAGTGTGAAATGCTTGCAAACAGACGGTGGAGGTGAGTCTAAAACTTTAAAGAAATTTCTTGATAATAAGGGAATCAAACATAGAGTTACTTGCCCACATATGTCTGAGCAAAATGGTCTAGTAGAGAGAAAACACAGGCACATTGTTGACACAGGACTGACATTGATGTCGCAAGCATCTCTGCCACTTAAATTTTGGGCAGAGGCGTTCGCTACATCTGTATATTTAATAAACAGAATGCCCACAAGAGTTATAGATGGGGAAAGTTCTTATGAAAAATTATATGAGATTAGACTAGACTACAAAGCACTAAAAACTTTTGGGTGTCTGTGCTTTCCTTGTCTTAGACCATACAACCAACATAAACTCAGCTTTAGGTCCAGACCATGCATATTTTTAGGTTACCCGAATAATCAGAAAGGATATAGGTGTCTGGACAGTAATGGTAAAGTTTATGTAGCTAGACATGTCATTTTTAATGAAAATATTTTTCATTTTGCAGAAAAAGATGTAAAGACTACTAGCAGAGTTATTGAAACAGTAAGCAATTTTAAACCACCTATGGTTTTAACTGACTAGCACAACAGCAAATATATTGAAGATCAACATGAAGAACCAAGTGACTCCCATACAGTTGCAAGTACAAAATCCTATTACAGCACAGATGATGATAATATGCAGACACAACAAGGCACAGCAGAAAATTCTATCAGTAGCACTAACAGTGATGATAGCAACAGTGGAAATCAAACTGACTCAAGCAACTGTGACAATGAAACTACAGCAGAAAATGCAAACAAGCAAGCTACAGATAGAAATGCTCATCACATGATGACAAGAGCTAAAAGTGGGAATTTTTAAACCCAAAGTCTACACTTCACTACTTGACAAGAGATAGCCCAGCACATATGAGGAAGCTGTCAATAATGCAAAATGGAAAACTGCTATGAATGAGGAATATAATGCATTAATTAAGAACAAGACATGGACTCTTGTGCATCCACCCAAGCATAAAAACATTATAGGGTGTAAATGGACATATAAATTGAAAAAAATATCCAGATGGAAGTATACTTAAATACAAAGCTAGACTGGTTGCCAAAGGATATTCATAGCAATACGGATTTGACTTTAGTGAAACATTTTCACCAGTGGTGAAACATACAACTATAAAAATTATAATGTCTGTTGCACTAAACAAAGGATGTAAATCAGACAACTGGACGTGTATAATGTGTTTCTTAATGGAGAGTTACAAGAGGATGTGTGCATGCAATAGCCTATGGGATATGTTAAATCAGAAGAAAAGGGACTTGTTTGTAAACTGCACACGGCCATATATGGGTTGAAACAGGCGTCAAGGGTATGGTATGACAAGCTAAAGGCAACCTTCACTGACCTTGGGTTTCACATGGCTAAATTAGACTGCTCTTTATACATAAAGGTGGAGGGTAATATGATCACATATGTCCTAGTTTACGTCGATGATATTCTGATTACTGGAAATAATGAGGAGGAAATCAACAACATCATTATTTTCCTCAACAAGAAGTTTTTGATTAAGGATCTAGGAGCTGCCAATTATTTTTTGGGAATTCAAGTTAAGTATTTATCTAATTCTGAGATCAAATCATCTCAGAGAAAATATATCACAGAAATACTTGAACGTGCAAATATAGATAAGGCAAAATCACTACCAACGCCAATGACAAGCAATCTACGTTTATCCAAAAGCAGTGGTGATGCAGTTGAAAATGTCAAGCTTTATAGGAGTATTGTAGGTGCCCTATAGTATGTGACCATAACAAGACCCGAATTGTGTTTTAGTGTAAACAAAGTATGTCAGTTTATGCGGAACCCGTTAAGCTAACATCGGAAAGCAGTCAAACGTATTCTACGATATTTAAGAGGAACCCTAGATCATGGATTGGTGTTAAAGTCAAGTAAAAATACAGATATAAGAGCTTACAGTGACGCAGACTGGGCTTCTGACCCAGATGACCGCAGATCTACCTTTGGGTACTGTGTTTATTTCGGATCCAACCCCATATGGTGGTGTTCGAAGAAGCAAGCTACTACATCACGCTCCAGCACCGAAGCAAAATACAGATCGGTTGCAAGCACCACAGCAGAACTGATGTGGATAGGATACTTTTTCCAAGAGCTCGGCATAGAATTAAAGCACAAGCCAATCATTTGGTGCGACAATCAGAGTGCGATTTCTCTATCAGCAAATCCAATTCAGCATTCTCGTACGAAACACATCGAAATAGATTTATATTTCGTACGAGAACGGATAGCTAAAGGGAAACTGGAAGTTCGACATGTGCCTTCGTATTTCCAAAGCTGATGTGTTTACTAAAGCTCTCACAGCAAAGAATTTTTATAGATTCAAAGAAGAGCTATTGATTTCAGATAAAGATGATAGAGATAAGAGTAGCGGCTGATTTCAGATAGAGATAACGGGGATAAGATGGCGGCTACCCTAACCCTAGCTCGATTTGAGGGTGGGTAATAAGAGCAAACGAGTACAGCACATTACCTTTATCACAAGCACTGATGGGTTGGACTTATATCTAATATTTGTTATTACGTACATAAATGGTCTCAATAGCCATATTCAATGTATTATTATAACCGTTGCCTGTACAAGTATATAAAGGCATGGTGTACATCAATTTACATTATCTGAATTCATTCTTCTGTACAATTACAAAACAGAAAATAAAGATTTCAATTTCCCTTTTAGCAGCACTTGATGAAATTCTCTGTTATAAGCATCATTTCTCGTAGCTTGTTAGGAAGAAAGGAAGCTATAACCATCTGATCAAGTGTGTTGCCTCTATGAAGCATTCAATGTCTCAGGTTATAGAATTTGTCGAAAGACTGCTTGAGTCTAGAAATGATTTGCTAACTTTTATAGTTGAATTCGGGGCTTTCTTATCCAGTCTAAAACGTTTACACCTTAGCTAACATAAAAATTGATATCTTATTAGTATATGGTGCGTGCATGTTTCATGTTTAAGTGTGCACCAGAAGTACAATTTGATTCAGTTATTACGAAATACAATTTAGTTGAAAATACTGTATTTCCATATTAAAGGTGTATGGTAAGTAATCAAATTTAGTTGTTTAGTAGCTATACATTTACAATTTTTTTAGTTACAAGCATCCTTTTTGAATTCATGATGATTCGTCTAATTAGACAGAAAAAATCTATCCTGAAAAGAAACTTCTTTTGTTTCATTCAAAATATATTATGCATGTGTTTTTTCTTCTATATAATAATGTAACTTCTTATGGGCAAGAAACACTGAATAACTTTTGGTAGGTGGAAAGTTTGCTTACTCTTAGTTCAAACCTTAAAAACCTGAAACAGAGCAGAAGTGAAATCTCAAAATATGAGCGTAAATTAAGAATATTTTATTTGATGTGGATCTCTGATTGACGAATGGAGTTTTCAAAGATTTTACTGGCAGGGATTATAATATTGAACTTAAAGCATTCAATTCAACGTATCCAGCTCAGATAGGTAGGATGCATGCTTGCACGTATTTATAAGCTTATTTCATGACAATACTATTGGAATTCTACAGTTTGTTAGCAGTCACTTCTATACTTTCGAAAGCTCATATTATCATTGTACTTTCACAACTTAATGTAATGCTTATGTATATTGAGAATTGTAATTCATAAACTTACGTGTAAATCAATGTATAAATCCAGGAAATTCGGACTAATTAAAATGAGGATATTGTGTTTGCGATTAAAGTTTCAAGGTTGTTATTGAATGAAAAAAGGAATTATCCCTAACTAGGGAGGCTGACAGGATCTTGAACCATGGAATTGAGCAGCAGCATCAATTTTCACTTGAATTTACTGAAGGAAAAAAAAAGGATAAATATAAAGACAAGAGTCTTACATGAAAAGAGACCATCAATATGTAGAGAGGTTTTTGAGATCTTGTGTTTCCTAATCTTTTAGTAAAATGTATAATAGGCCAAAGACCTTAGTACAACATAATTAACCAAATTTGTTCTTTTGTTTGCTCTCCTTTTTTCCTGATAGCTAGATGTGTTATAACTTTTTATTTTTATGGGTAAGAGCTTGTGGCAAAGGAGCTGTAGAGGAATCAATGGACAAAAAGTCACATTTATAGAGGCAATTATAATATTTTAAAAAAACATATAGATTTTCCAAAAAAAAAAAATGTTTTTCTCAATATGTTTATATCGTTGCATTATTGGTCAAATTGTTTAATAGTTTCCAATAATTTTATTTTGTTTCTGAAATGGAAAAAAAATTAAACTTTTTTTAATGTAGTATTATTACCAAAAAAATAGTATAGGGAAATGAAGTCAATGAATAACTTTTGATCTACAAACAAGATATATATCAAAGGAAGAAAATTAATTAGTACTCACGTTACTATGTACCATTCAATTACTTGGAGGTTAGTGTTACAAATAATAATGCCGTATTGAATGAGTTAAGATTATACATGGATTATAAATAAACATTTTATTTCAATCAATTTTACAGATAAATGATTGATGTTAGTAGAAAAAATATATGAGGAAAGGGTATCAAAGGGAAATCCATATTTGCGATCTTAGTATAGACAGATTGTTCATTTATTGATCTCTATTTTATCTAAAACAGGGAAGAGTCTTGTTGATATTGCTTCTAGATTAGAAAGGTATGATTGTTCAAATCAACAAATATTTTTTTTCCAACTTTAACAGGATGATTCAACTTCTTTCTACATGCATGTTATAAACTGCACAAAGATGTAGTAGTAGAATGTTTTCCAATAAGGATGAAGTGAGAGCAATTACTAAATATGACAATATTATTTTAGTGTCATGTTTTATAATAGTTTAATCATTTAATGTTTTATTTGCTTTGTTGTAACATTCAGCAAAATAAATTATTGTAAATCATTTATTATTGCTCTTTTTTGTTTGTATTGATGTATTTTTGATACGTTATATTATGTTGTATTGTTTTATACCAATGTATGTGCCATATGTTGTTTCATATATTGTATTATGTATTTTTGATTTGAGAAGAACAATTTGCTTTTTATTTTTAATTGTAAGCCCACAACTTTCAAATTGTGTTGTAGATTGTCAATTTGAAACACTCAATGAGTATTACAGATTATCAACTTGAAACATGAGGCAATTGTTGTTGATTAAAAATTTGAAACATCGATTAAGTGTTGACTGTCAATTTGAAACATCAAGTAAGTGTTGTTGACGTCTAGATGAATAAGTGTTGTAGATTGTCAATCTGAAACACCTAATAAGTCTGGCAGGTTTTCAGTTTGAAAAAACAGAAGTGTTGCAAATTGTCAATCTGAAGCACCTAATAAATGTTACAGATTTTCAGTTTGAAACACTAGCAAATGTTGCAAACCGTCAATCTGAAACATCTAATTAGTGTTGTTGTAGATTATCAATCTGAAACACTTAATAAGTGTTGTAGATTTTCAATTTGAAATACCAGTGAATGTTGCATATTGTCAATTTAAAACACCTAATAAGTGTTGCAGCTTTTTAGTTTGAAACACCCTATAGATGTTTCTATTTATCAGTCTAAAACACACATTAAACATTCAGAATTAGCAAACTGAAGCACAATGCTAGTATTTCAAAAATCTACAACATACCAATCTGCAACACTTATAAAGTGGTGCTAAAAAAACGTAGCAACATTTTTTTTTCATTTCAAATTGTTCTTTTTGGTGTGGTGTCATGACCATACCTGCAAAATGAACATAAGATGTATTTCAGTTTTGTCTGATACCTATATGAATTATGAATTATTTAAAAACTTAAACTGTAGCTGAACAAGATTAAAACACTCGTCTACAGACCTTTGCTATACCAGCCACTATGGTGAGCTCCGAGTGTGTGGTAGCTAGCACCATACTACACCACAAATACTATTCACATGAATCGAAGTCTACTAGTAAAGTAAGCCAATGAATGTGCATTCTAGTCTTCGATCTATCACGGAAAAGGCATTGAGTGATGATATGCAATATGATAGCACGAACGCACTGTGCAATATGCAATGGAGTTGCATTAGACGGAATATCACCAATTAACTGCGCTATATACCAAGTGGACATAAGTATCTCATTCCCCAACCTAGCTTCGTCTATAGAAGAACAGCCAAGCAAACTCTCGTACAAGTTCATATAACTATACGCAATATCGGGTCGAATAATGGGATCACCGTTTATTAGCAAACCCAGCAACATGGCCACATCCTTGATGGTAATGGTCATCTCACCTACTCGAAGATGAAATATAGATGCTTCATGCCTCCGTCTATCAAGCAAAATCAATTTGTGATCCCACTATGCGTATCCTGACAGATGTATTAAACCAAATCTCGCTCTCTAAGAGCTCCAAAACGGATGCTTGGAAGTGACTTGCTTAAAAATCGAGGTATGGTCAGTAGTCTCTTCTGGATCAACCATCTCCGCCTAAGTACAATAATCTCATAAACACTCAAAATTACTAAAAATAAGATCACGTTTCTTAATAAAGTCAACAAAATAGTACCATCATCAATTATGGATTGTTAGTTTGTTGTTGTTCTTGTAAGTACATAACGCTTGGATCAACCGGTCCATATTTCATTTCTTCGTATTCTGCCGTGAAAAAAAACACAAATCAATCCAAAATTGCATATACCACTGCTTAAAAATAGTCAATGAAATGATAATCAAAACAATGTCAACCAACGTCATAATTACATATATCGCTTCTCATGTATCACTTCTCAAACGGCCATGTATCACTTCTCAAACGGTACTCAAATACAATTAACAAATGCTAATCAAACTCCATGATTACATATATCACTTCTTATATTCTACTTCGTAGATCCTTATCAAACAAACGACAGAAGTACACATACTAATTTTAATCAAAAATTCTTGTTTTCAACCTACAAATAATACTTAATCATATTAACGTCTCGCAAAGTCATGTTTCAGAATGTTACACGCCACATGTTAAATCATTGTATAGAATGACTACCCTAAATATCATAATAAATCGTACAAATACTACCAAACTCATATTTTCATCAAATTAAATGCCAAATGCTACATCGTAGGAACTCTATGTCAAATAATTTCAACCTATACATCATGATTTCTCAAAACTCTGAAATTTTTAAAAATACAATTTTTATATATAAGTTAAAGAATACTAACGACATTTTTTATGTCACCAAGGTAAATTTTATCTCAGATGCAGTCTACTAAAAATAAGAAATATTAATTAACGACATTCTATGCCGTCAGTGTTCCAAGTGATCGAACCCATTTTATAGTTAGTTTATAAACTGATTTGTACTTGTTATCAAACCGACCGATAGGGAGATTTGCTTACTGTCACTTGGCCAAAATAAATTTTGTATAGCCAAGAAAATGCTCCCATTTTCTTAGAATTGTTTCCTCTGATATTTTTAACCGCTTAAATTTTAATGTCTAAAATTTCTCACAAATATGTATTACAACTCAAATTTGTTTCAGATCGGCTATTTAATACCTTACTTCTACTACAAAATCTTTTAATTGATCTAAATAGATTATTTAGAAAATGCAACAAAATTTTAAATCAATCCTCTTTTAACCAATTAATTTAAAAATACAACATTAAAAAAAAAAAAAAAAAAAAAAAAAAAAAAAAAGAAGATAATCAACCCATCGGTTTTCCACAGTTGTGCAGTTATACTAGTAAGTTATAAAAGCTGACCCAAATCAAAAAATATTCTCCAATATTACACAGCTTGGCGACCCATTGTAAAATTGATATTTAGCACCAAAAGTAAACATCCTAAATCAACAAAAGTAAACATGTTGCAAAGTTGACATGATGCGGTTATGAGGTAAGGACACAACAGACACCAGTAACAAGCAAGGTACACGAATACGAGTTTAATACAAAATCATTATAGGCACAAGCATGTCTTTTTTCCCATCGATAACAACAAACGAAGAGCGTTGAGTTACTTCTGAACATTTACCATACATTTGAATCTATTATACGTATTAATATAACAATTATGGACAATAATACACTGATGAAAATAGAAAATATGCAGTACTTGAGCAAGGAAGCTAGTTTTTGGGAGAATCATAAACAGGAGAAACATGTTGCACTCGCTCCGCTTTCCGATCAACGCTCATTAGAAGCGGCAAGCTATTGCAAGTTTGAGGAGGCTTCCCTTCGTAAGCTTCGCATATATAAGCCATAACATTTTCATAATCCTGAACCATGATAATAACATTATTATCTTCATCTCTATCTCTATCAATTGGTAAAGAGAGTTCAATTAACATAATTTCCACAATGCCTTCAAGGAATTTTGAAAATATACACATCCGTCAATGCCAATGGAATCTCACCACTAATTTGCAACCTTCACCGTAACGGCAAAGTTTACAAGCAATTTGTCAATGATACCACCAACAAAACAATTGAAATAAAAGTAGTCACTGCTAAAACCTTCACAGTTACATCACATCCACGCACTCATTTTTTTTATTAAATAAAAAGTTAATATACTGGAAATTATATGTACTACTTGCGTTTTATACTGGATATAATAAGAATGGTGATGTTTCAATAAAGCACAACCCTCAACATCTCAAAAACTAAAACTCATGATAAAACCGTTGTCCAAAGGTCATACGTTTTATTCCTTGAACTAAAGGTCCTTAAAGAAACATGATATACTAATTAATTTTAATCATACAAAACTTCAGATACAAATGTCCTTGAACTAAACACAACTCAACTCTACTACCAATAATTAGAGTTCACCGTGTGTGTACGTATGTATGTATATGACATAGGATCGAGAGCACTTCAAATAGTGCAAACACCCCTATAGCCCTTTGATTTTAACCACATTCTTGTTTCTCTCTCCCCACTAACTCTACCCCTCCACTGGCTTATTTAATTATTAATGTGTGACTATTATTTGGATGCAAAAAAAGTGTCATGAAAGAAGGTTGCCATATATACATACATACATACATATACATATGTGTGTGTGTGTGACTGAAAACCAAAAGATCAGAATATTCATCTATAGTATTATTGGGCAAACAATCGGAACCATTTAAATGACAATTTGAACGTAATTGACATGTTATGTTCCTTGTATGTGATGCCCTGTAGAGATAATTGTAACCGTTTAAACAAAAAGGAACAGCAAAAAAACCAGGGGATAAAAAAAAGTTCGAAAAGGGAACTAACATCAAAAAGCGGCTGCCCATTCACCACTACCCATGGAACATATTTATGTGGAGGCTTAAGAGAATTAGTCTGCTCTGCATATTCAAGTATAAGCTGTAAAACAAACACATTTATATCAGTCATCAGAAAAGTGCATTTGCCTAGAATTTGTGACATAAAAACAATCACACTGGCAAATATCAACAACCCTACGAAATGACGGTTTCTTAATTTATCTTCATCCATGGAACCAACTCTAACATTCTACACATTAACACCTAAAAACCACACCACGGTGACACCACATCTATGAAGCTTTTGAAGTTCAATTTTTTATTTTCACATCAAGCAAATATATTTAACTACAATCATGTTGTCTCAAAAACAATATATAAAGTTTGAGCTTGAAGAACAATGGAGACCTAATCAAGGTTCCAGAGCTCAGTTTCGATGATTCGAAATTTCGGATTCGGTTCAAATTTCGGTTTTTTGTGGGTTCTTAATAAACTTTGTAGTAACGATTACTTTAAAAAAGGACAAAAAACAAAAACTGTCACACATGTTTAACACTAATATACCGGAAAAAAAAAAAAAAAAAAACTACCATGCATAGTTAAGGTTAATTTACAGATATAGAAAACTTGCCCATGTATTAAATTACATGGTTACAGCCCAAAAAGGCAGCCCAGTTCTAAACTAATTAAAAAAAACAGATCATTTTAGTTTTGAATTGGGCTGCCTTTTTGGGCTGTAACCATGTAGTTTAATATAAGGACAAGTTTTCATTTTCTGTAAACTAGCATTAACCATGCGTAGCAATTTGTTTTTTTTTCTCCAATAAATTAGCGTTAAGCATGTGTGACAGTTTATGTTTTTTCTTTAATAATCGTTACTACAAGTTAATCAAGAAACCACTGGATACCGAAACCGAAACTTCTGAAATTTACAAAATCATCCGAAACTAACAAAATTTCGAATGATCGAAACTGAGTTCTCGAACCTTGATTGGTACACCATGTACTCGATTCTTGCGATGCTATTTTACAAAGTGCACTGTGCTCCTTTTAATGCTTCATTATGTATATTCTGGTTGTTCAATCCATCATACTTGCGACTCTGCGAGGACAGTCCAGATTTCAGCAGTTTTTCTTAACACTTTGAATATAGTAGTCTTTTTCACGTGACATGCTAACTCGTTTTATTTGTTGTAATCATCAGACCAATTAAAATGAAAAGATAAGAATAAAAGCAAGTAGCCTTGCCAAAAAAAAAAAGAATAAAAGCAAGTACTTCTCTTATAGGTGTGCCATACAAGAAGCAGATTAGTTC
This sequence comes from Allium sativum, assembly GCA_030737875.1. Taxonomy (NCBI): domain Eukaryota; kingdom Viridiplantae; phylum Streptophyta; class Magnoliopsida; order Asparagales; family Amaryllidaceae; genus Allium; species Allium sativum. Next base: position 19,949 of record JASFAX010007467.1, read on the forward strand.
ATGGAAGTGCCTATTAGTTCTATTTGTTGTAATCATCAGACTGATTCCAATG
>JASFAX010007467.1:22500-24370 GCA_030737875.1 Allium sativum
CAAAAAATACATGAATCATCAAAAACGCCAAGCTTCTTTTAATCTCCGCCTAAACTATTAATTCCTATTCCATATTTGTCATCTAGCGTCCGCCTAAAAGTTTTATACAACCTTGCGCCAGACTTCACATAAGTATTGTGGTCAGACTATGCGATTACCATGGACATGAAACCGATGTTCAAAATTTCGGTTTCCAATATGTTCATTTGAGCTTTTCAAACTTCAAATCAAATTTGGAAATTACAGTCACTTTAGAAAATATAAATTTCCAGTTTTTGGTTTCAGTACTTCCCCTACAAAAATACTTCAATATATAGTGTACAGTGTTTAAAATAGGACAAATTTTTTGTCTAAGCCTCTCAGAACAACTTATTATAGAAACAGGCATGTTTCGTAACTTATTATGAAACTATGCCTGTTTTCTATAAGGCACGAATTGCTTGCGCATTCCATAATTGCGCATGAACAAATTTGTTCATGTGCAATTATGGAATGCGCTACCTTTTATTTTTATGTTTTTAACTCATGCGCAATCCATTTTTGCTCATGAGCAAATTTGCTTATGCGCAAAAATGGAATGCGCATTAGCATTTTTACCTGCCAAAAACAATGAATATTCATTGTTAGATTGTATTTGAATGTTTGAATTCATTGTTTAGATTTGATGTTCATGTTGAATTATATTTCGCAAACATGAGGAAATTGCTGTGTATACACAATGAAAGCAGGATTGGAGAGATTAAAAGGCTTGCTGTGTTTTTGGTAGGTAAAAATGCTCATGCGCATTCCATTTTTGCGCATAAGCAAATTTGCTCATGAGAAAAAATGGATTGCTCATGAGTTAAAAACATATAAAAAAAAGGTAGTGCATTCCATAATTGCACATGAACAAATTTGTTCATAAGCAATTATGGAATGCGCAAGCAATTCGTGCCTTATAGAAAACAGGCCTAGTTTCGTAATAAGTTACGAAACAGGCCTGTTTCTATAATAAGTTGCTCTGAGAGGCTTAGACCAAAAATTTGTCCTTTAAAATATAATCCATTAACAAACTTTTAGAAAGTCGATCAAGCTATCACTTTACGTATTTTGTGTTTAACTGGGTTCAAAATTACAAAAGTCTGGCATTCTTTCTACAAAAATTAGTCCTTTCGGTATAAAAATGAAATAGCTGCGCTGAAAAAATTAGCACTTGACCAAAAACTGAAATTAGCCAAAACTGAAGCTTGGAACAGACTCAGAACTCAGATCAGGTTTCATTCTGGTAATCATTGAAACCAAATCAGAATAACAACAATCTTGAACCATGCTTCTAAATCATAACTAGCAAAATTTAGCAAACAAAAATTCTCCAATATCAGAGGTGATACAGGTGAAAATATGCACATGGACAGAGAAATACATAATGGGTTTTGAAGCTCAGCTTTTATTTGTAGCTATACCTACCAACTGGCAGAAAAGAATTAATTATATTTTTTCTTGGTTAAACTGTGTATATGTTTGCATGAGCTAATAATAGACCATGCTTCTATAGGTTGGAACTCTGAAGAACCATAAGCTAGTTTGGGTGGGCTTATAAACTAGTTTGGCAAATTTGCAGATCAATCAACACTACCTTACTAATATGATAAGAATCAGATTATTGCAAATAAACTATCGCGTTGTGTTTTTATTTACACTAATTTTTTTTAGGGAAAACTGGTAAAATAGATAGTCATGCATGGGGGAGTCTGAAGAAGTTACTGTTGATAAGGGATCAAGATTTGAAGAAGACCACGACAAGAAGATGAAATATTTTCCCAGATCATGTTATTCTCAAACTTTATTCAAAATATAAACTGCAGCACTATGAATTCTTGGTGTTTGTATT
>JASFAX010007468.1:5000-7500 GCA_030737875.1 Allium sativum
CTCAAAAAATAGAGAAAAACACGGTGAAACATTGGATTTTCACGTGTGCTAATCGGGCTCGGCACGGCTTGGTTTTGGCAAAGTACCAGGTTTGGCAAAGTACCAGATTCGACACTTTGCAAAGTACCAGATTTGGCACTCAAAAAAGGCTTAAAAACATGGTGAAACATTGAATTTTTACGTGTGCTCATCGGGCTTGGCACGCCTTGGATTTGGCAAAGTACCAGATTTGGCACTTGGCAAAGTACCAGGTTTGCCAAAGTACCAGGCTGAAAAACACGGTGAAACATCGAATTTTCGCGTGTGCTAATCGGGCTCGGCACGCCTTGGATTTGGCAAAGTACCAAATTTCCAAAGTACCAGATTTTGGCACTCAAAAAAGACTGAAAAACATGGTAAAACATTGGATTTTCACGTGTGCGCATCGGGCTCGGCACGGCTTGGTTTTGGCAAAGTACCGGGTTTGGCAAAGTACCAGATTTGGCACTTTGCAAAGTACCAGATTTGGCACTCAAAAAGGGCTTAAAAACACGGTGAAACATTGAATTTTCACGTGTGCTAATCGGGCTCCGCTCGCCTTGGATTTGGCAAAGTACCAGATTTGGCACTTGGCAAAGTACCAGGTTTGCCAAAGTACCAGGCTGAAAAACACGGTGAAACATTGAATTTTCACGTGTGCTAATCGGGCTCCGCACGATTTGGCACTTGGCAAAGTACCAGATTTGGCACTTGGCAAAGTACCAGGTTTGCCAAAGTACCAGGCTAAAAAACACGGTGAAACATCGAATTTTCACGTGTGCGCATCGGGCTTGGCACGCCTTGGATTTGGCAAAGTACCAGATTTGCCAAAGTACCAGATTTGCCAAAGTACCAGATTTTGGCACTCAAAAAGGGCTTAAAAACACGGTGAAACATTGGATTTTCACGTGTGCTAATCGGGCTCCGCACGCCTTGGATTTGGCAAAGTACCAGATTTGGCACTTGGCAAAGTACCAGGTTTGCCAAAGTACCAAGCTGAAAAACACGGTGAAACATTGAATTTTCACGTGTGCTAATCGGGCTTGGCACGCCTTGGATTTGGCAAAGTACCAGATTTGCCATTTGGCAAAGTACCAGGTTTGCCAAAGTACCAGGCTAAAAAACACGGTGAAACATCGAATTTTCGCGTGTGCTAATCGGGCTCCGCACGCCTTGGATTTGGCAAAGTACCACATTTGCCAAAGTACCAGATTTGGCACTCAAAAAATGGTGAAAAACACGGTGAAACGTTAGATTTTCACGTGTGCGCATCGGGCTTGGCACAGCTTGGATTTGGCAAAGTACCAGATTTGGCACTTGGCAAAGTACCAGGTTTGCCAAAGTACCAGGCTGAAAAACACGGTGAAACATTGAATTTTCACGTGTGCGCATCGGGCTTGGCACGCCTTGGATTTGGCAAAGTACCAGATTTGCCAAAGTACCAGATTTGGCACTTGGCAAAGTGCCAGATTCGGAAAACACATGCGGATCACTCAAAAACCCAGTGACTACATGGTAAAACCACAAAAAAAAATGTGGTCGGATTTACCTACGTAGCAGAGACACTTTGGACTACCGGGGTCATATTAGGCTAAATTCCATATATTCCTATATTGGGGGGGGAGGGTGAGGAGGAGGAGGAAGGGGAAGGATCGACCAAAATGGATCAGGCAAAACGCAAGCTGAAACATTGGTCGATCAACAAATTTTTTTTGTGTGGATTTTTCGGAGAAATATTTTTTTTTTTTTTAAATATTTAAAAATATTAATTTTTAAATATTTAAAAAAAAAAAAATTTAAAAAAAAATTTTTTTGAAAATGTTTTCGATGGAAGTGCCCTCCCCAAATTTTTTAAAAATATTTTTAAAAATATTTTTGTTGCGATCTCGGAAAAGTTTGGTTTTGGTTGGATTTCACCAGTTTTTCCGAAAACTGGCCAAATCTAGCTAGAACCATGCTGAAATGTGGGCAATTACAGGAAAGCTTGGTTTTGGCTGGATTTTTTCGGTTTTTTCGAAAATAGGACGTATCAAGCAGAAACCCTGGTGAAACGTGGCCGCTCATGGGAAAGTTCGGTTCTGGCAAGATTTCCCAGTTTTTTCGAAAACTGGACGTATCAAGCAGAAACATGGGCGATTACGGGAATCTTTGGTTTCCGCGAGATTTTCCTATTTTCTCGAAAACGGGACTGATCAGGAAGAAACCATGCTGAAACGTGGGCGATATCTCGGAAAAGTTTGGTTTTAGTTGGATTTCACCAGTTTTTCCGAAAACTGGCCAAATCTAGCTAGAACCATGCTGAAATGTGGGCAATTACAGGAAAGCTTGGTTTTAGTTGGATTTTTCCGGTTTTTTCGAAAATAGGACGTATCTAGCAGAAACCCTGGTGAAACGTGGCCGCTCATGGGAAAGTTCGGTTCTGGCGAGATTTCCCAGTTTTTTCGAAAATTGGACGTATCAAGCAGAAACATGGGCGATTACG
>JASFAX010007468.1:15000-17500 GCA_030737875.1 Allium sativum
ACCACCGAAATATAATTCCGTGGACTTATAAGAAAAGCCCATTGTGCCTGGATTTTATATTGGAAGAGCGGACCAGGCGAAAAGCAAGCTGTAACGTGCGCTGACACTGAAATCTAAGCCTATGGAATTTCAAACATTTACCCGTGAAATTTACGAAACCTCCGCGCCGAAGGCTCAAACGCGATCGGTTGACCCGCTTTCTGGTAAAGAAGGTGTTCGAGTTAATGGTGTTCACGTGTCCGCGCCGGGCTTGGCACGTCTTGGATTTGGCAAATTACCAGATTTACCGAAGTACAAGATTTGGCAAAGTACCAGGTTTGGCACTCAAAAAAGGCTTGAAAACACGGTGAAACATTGGATTTTCACGTGTGCTCATCGGGCTTGGCACGACTTGGATTTGGCGAATTACCAGATTTAGCACTTGACAAAGTACCAGGTTTGCCAAAGTACGAGGCTGAAAAACACGGTGAAACATTGGATTTCGACGTGTGCGCATCGGGCTTGGCACGCCTTGGATTTGTCAGAGTACCAGATTTGGCACTCAAAAAATAGTGAAAAACACAGTGAAACATTGGATTTTCACGTGTGCGCATCGGGCTCGGCACGGCTTCGTTTTGGCAAAGTACCAGGTTTGGCAAAGTACCAGATTCGGCACTTTGCAAAGTACCAGATTTGGCACTCAAAAAAGGCTTAAAAACATGGTGAAACATTGAATTTTTACGTGTGCTCATCGGGCTTGGCACGCCTTGGATTTGGCAAAGTACCAGGTTTGGCACTTGGCAAAGTACCAGGCTGAAAAACACGGTGAAACATCGAATTTTTACGTGTGCTCATCGGGCTCGGCACGCCTTGGATTTGGCAAAGTACCAAATTTGCCAAAGTACCAGATTTGGCACTCAAAAAATAGAGAAAAACACGGTGAAACATTGGATTTTCACGTGTGCTAATCGGGCTCGGCACGGCTTGGTTTTGGCAAAGTACCAGGTTTGGCAAAGTACCAGATTCGACACTTTGCAAAGTACCAGATTTGGCACTCAAAAAAGGCTTAAAAACATGGTGAAACATTGAATTTTTACGTGTGCTCATCGGGCTTGGCACGCCTTGGATTTGGCAAAGTACCAGATTTGGCACTTGGCAAAGTACCAGGTTTGCCAAAGTACCAGGCTGAAAAACACGGTGAAACATCGAATTTTCGCGTGTGCTAATCGGGCTCGGCACGCCTTGGATTTGGCAAAGTACCAAATTTCCAAAGTACCAGATTTTGGCACTCAAAAAAGACTGAAAAACATGGTAAAACATTGGATTTTCACGTGTGCGCATCGGGCTCGGCACGGCTTGGTTTTGGCAAAGTACCGGGTTTGGCAAAGTACCAGATTTGGCACTTTGCAAAGTACCAGATTTGGCACTCAAAAAGGGCTTAAAAACACGGTGAAACATTGAATTTTCACGTGTGCTAATCGGGCTCCGCTCGCCTTGGATTTGGCAAAGTACCAGATTTGGCACTTGGCAAAGTACCAGGTTTGCCAAAGTACCAGGCTGAAAAACACGGTGAAACATTGAATTTTCACGTGTGCTAATCGGGCTCCGCACGATTTGGCACTTGGCAAAGTACCAGATTTGGCACTTGGCAAAGTACCAGGTTTGCCAAAGTACCAGGCTAAAAAACACGGTGAAACATCGAATTTTCACGTGTGCGCATCGGGCTTGGCACGCCTTGGATTTGGCAAAGTACCAGATTTGCCAAAGTACCAGATTTGCCAAAGTACCAGATTTTGGCACTCAAAAAGGGCTTAAAAACACGGTGAAACATTGGATTTTCACGTGTGCTAATCGGGCTCCGCACGCCTTGGATTTGGCAAAGTACCAGATTTGGCACTTGGCAAAGTACCAGGTTTGCCAAAGTACCAAGCTGAAAAACACGGTGAAACATTGAATTTTCACGTGTGCTAATCGGGCTTGGCACGCCTTGGATTTGGCAAAGTACCAGATTTGCCATTTGGCAAAGTACCAGGTTTGCCAAAGTACCAGGCTAAAAAACACGGTGAAACATCGAATTTTCGCGTGTGCTAATCGGGCTCCGCACGCCTTGGATTTGGCAAAGTACCACATTTGCCAAAGTACCAGATTTGGCACTCAAAAAATGGTGAAAAACACGGTGAAACGTTAGATTTTCACGTGTGCGCATCGGGCTTGGCACAGCTTGGATTTGGCAAAGTACCAGATTTGGCACTTGGCAAAGTACCAGGTTTGCCAAAGTACCAGGCTGAAAAACACGGTGAAACATTGAATTTTCACGTGTGCGCATCGGGCTTGGCACGCCTTGGATTTGGCAAAGTACCAGATTTGCCAAAGTACCAGATTTGGCACTTGGCAAAGTGCCAGATTCGGAAAACACATGCGGATCACTCAAAAACCCAGTGACTACATGGTAAAACCACAAAAAAAAATGTGGTCGGATTTACCTACGTAGCAGAGACACTTTGGACTACCGGGGTCATAT
>JASFAX010007469.1:0-24325 GCA_030737875.1 Allium sativum
AACATAAAATGTGCACGTATATATTCACATAAACAATAAAGTGAAAAGCAACATTAGTTTCATTAACATGATGCTCTATTTTATTTGCACAATGCTCGGTTTTTACGGTCCTTGTTCACACCTATATGCTCGACTTAATTACACCTTCCACATGCAAAATTGTCTCAGATTCTAATTCTGCATTCAATTAATTCATTTAGTAGCTGAATGTCGAAATACCTTGACAATAAATATATTGCAAGAAGAAGCTTCCTCCAAGTAAAATTTATCCACGGAATCAACGTATAACACATCTGCGTATCCTTTGCTTTTAGCTTTAGTCTATGCCTTCAAAACCTTCGCCATTGAAACTATCAGTGCAGGATCAGAATCAAGCCAAGAAAGGGAAACACGAAATCAGCGAAACATGCAATTGATGCTAGCAGCAAAGAAGATGATAAAAGGACATGTAGTACGAATTAGAAACAAAAAAATATGGGAAGAACTATATATAAATTCATGAATGAAGAAGATGTAGAGTAACACAGAGAGGTTTGTCATTATAGAAAAATAAATGTACATTTGTCATTTTCTTTTGAACATAGTTATTAGTCTAGATTAGAGGAAACTGGAAGTGGACAATATTGGTATTAAAGGGGGGAAACACGTCAGTAGTTAATATGCAACCACTATTATATATTTGTACATTCCATCTATAACAGATAACGCGATTACATACGTTGCTACATTTTCAATGTGACTGCTTTTAATAATAAATTTCTGACTTATTTGTACTATATTTAATCTGCACTGCACTTCTAACGTGACCTGTCTGCACAGCTACCTACATTTTCTTTTATTCATACATTTCTGACCTTGCTTCCTAATATGTCATTTTATTTACACCTGCTTTTATTCATGCAACTAGCTGCATTTCCATTTTCTCAATTTTTCATAACAAATCCAGTATGAAATTAAATTTTGCTGTTAGGAATATTGTGTTATTTGTTTAACTTGCCACAAATGTAAAATATAAGTAAAATGGAAAAAGTACCTAAAAAACAACTTTTATTAAATTTAAAATAATAATCGATATAAAATGTGTTGGGACAGGTCAGCTACACGCAAGAAAGTATACAGTCATGATTAGATCAGGGGAATTGCTCGACTGATATAAATTTTCTAATTTAATATTTGGTGATTCAGTGACAAAATAGCGACACAAAATAAACTTGAAGATGCGATTCAATAGTCTGCAAACATAAACATGTGAAACTAAGACATGGAATCTTTACTAACAAAAAGAATTTACATTCTAAAATCAAAGATACATTAAGTTACTTGATACTTGAGAAGGATGTAGACGGGTTATCTTTTACTTATCAATTCAGGCATCATGTCCACTTGATTACCAGTACTTGATACTTCATTAACAGGTTAAATTTATATCATTCTGATTCCAAACTTGTTTGTAAAAAAACCAAAAGCAAGAGTCTCTTTGGAATTAGGAAGCCCAGATCTGTACTCATCATGGATTCACCATTATTGATATCTGCACGTTGTAGTTGCAAAATCAACTTCATCTACTACTGAGTCTAAATGATTTTGAACACCATCGCTTGTTATAATAACCTAAGTGTCAAATACCAAAAACAAACCATAGATATAGTCGAATTCATGTATTATGAATTTAGGCATATGACCATCCTCACACATGAATTCAGGATGCCAGATCCCCAAACCGAATTTTAATAGTAGAAACGCAAACCAAAATCAACATGCAGTATTTGAAATTGTAAATTGCATCTCCCTTTTTGATGTCAAAAGAGCAGATCTTATACTAAATCCATAAGGCACTATAACCTCTAGAAGTTTTTTGCCAACTCAAAACAATTACTCGCCCAAAATAAAAGATGATAAACTTTAAGGGTTGAAATTAACAAGCCTGAAAAAAAATACCTAAACCTGAAATTCATACCCGATCAAGGATTAGAACAGAAGCAGTTGACTTTTGTCAACTACTAATCGAGAATTAGCTTCAGAGATCTGAGAAAGCGACGACTGTTGAATGGGAGATCTGAGAGAATCGCAAGAAAAGGGGTTCGGGGAAAAGAAACGTGACTTAATCTTTATTCTTCTGAAAACACGGGCCGAGAAGCGAACGATAGTGAGCTTGTGACTGGGAACGGTAGTCTCACATAGAAGTTAATCGGAAAGCAGTTATCCCTTGAACGCAAAAGTATATATTTAGAACAATAAAAAAATAATGGAAATACTTTAGTATATATAGAAACACTAGCCAATGGTTTCAAGCCTTGAAACTAAAAAATGGGTTTCAAGTAAAAAAATTCATATGTTTCAAATTTGCTTATTTGGTGTAGTGTGATCGTAGATACCCACCCTTACATATACATGACGGTCTTAAGTGTCGTAGGATAATCTGCCTATTTAATGCATGTGCATGCCATAGTTAATTGTGTGTTGAATTCACTTAGACATAACTTGATGAATTTATACAGCCAAGTATAGGAAAATAGATCTCCTTTAAACTTAAATTATTTTCATTTACCAGAACATGTTGTTCTAATCCCCTCCTCTTAACGACATAGGTTGGTTGGTGGAGATTCTTGATTAAGGATATCATGAAGTCAGGAGCTTGGCAGTAAAGATTTTATTCTAGTCTATTATTATTACTATGTCTAGTAGTGATTGTATATATAGGATATTATCGATATACCATTATTATGACATTTAAATCTGTGATGTAATCGATATTATTGTGGTTTTTATGAAATGATACATCATCCTTAGTTATTATATTTTATCTCATTTGCTGTGAGATTCTGATTTCGTTTTAGTTTAGCTCTATTATTTGTTTCTTATGGAAACCAACAACTTACGTAGAATGGCTCTAAATCATGATGGGAATTTTCTGGGTCTTGATTTAGACTCATTACTGGTGGGTTGTTACATATATAGTTTGTAAGAATCATAGTTAAAATGAAAAAGATATCAAATAAACAAATATATAAGGGTCGACCCCTAGGTCGACCTGCCAAATTTCTTGGACGAAGTTTCGCGTTAGTACGTTTCGAACTCGAGATTTTTCTAATTTTAGGTGATGTGGCCTCTTCTGGTGCGTCCGATTTAGATTTGATGTCCAAATTCTATCAGTGGCATAACTGGCTTAGATTAATTTTGAAATCCAATGGTCTGAGATCCCTAGACTACACTATAAATAGACCCCTAGACCTAGTTATTTACTCATAACACAATCTTTTCTGTCTCTGGATTCTCTTTTTTGAGATGGACTTAGAACTCAAATTTTTCTGAGAAAATATTTGTAATCAACTTAGAAGGCGGGATCTGCACCAACCATGGAGAAGAGCTTAGGACCACGGGTGAGCATAGTACGTATCCAGATTTTAGGTAATTTAAAAGTATAGGTTTTTTTTTTTACAATTTTCCTAGTTGTTTTTAGTAGTTCTTTTTTGCAAGTAGTTTACTGTTTTTCTTATAGTTCCTTTTATTTATTTAACTTATGTAAGTTTGTTTTTCTAGTCTTTTTCCTTAGTATTTATTTCTATCAGTTATTTTGATTTTTCTGCGATTATTTACATTTTTCTTAGGGCTGTAAATGTTAGTTTGCAAACATAGTTTTTAATCCTCTTTATGCATGTAAAAAATAATAATAACATGATATTTTTTTTGCAAATATGGGTTAAATATGAATGAACTATTTGCAGTAATTACATTTAGAAATTGCAGATTTACAATAAAAGGAATCAGACTAAATCAAGCAAATTCACAAAAATTTGCAGTGAATTATGACCAGTATCGTAATTCTAAAGAAACAGAAAAATAAGCGGATTATTATAATAATAAAGAACATAAAAACCATAATGAAAAGAAGAATAACAAAACCCATCATGCTACTAGCAATATCATTACTCACTCGGGAACCGAGTCTGAGTCAATAGTTTGGGCCTAGATATAATATTGGGCTAAGAAAAAGAAAACACAGGTTATCAGTTAGGACTCATACCAGTTTCTTCCCCTTTTAGTACGATCTGATGGTCTCAGTAAGGCCAGGCATGCTTATGCGAAATCGAGGTATATAAGAGGTCAAAAGAATAAGATTGGGTTGGGGAGCAAAACCATTGTTTGTTAGGACCCATTCATCCCCCTCCCCTTTCAAACAATATCTGATAGTCTCAAGATGATTGGACACTCTTAGGTGGTATAGCGGTATAAGAGGTCATAGAGTTTGATTAGTACGACATCTGGTGTTATATGAGCACGTAGATTTCAATCAGGAACTCTTATGACATGCGCTAGTTTATATGTTTTTTTGCTAGTAGGCTGGACTTGTGTAGTTAAAGTGCTTAACGGATCTATAACGGCGCGCGGAGGTGCAAAATGGTGTAGTGGGGATAAAGCGGGGAATTTGTGAAGGCGCAAAAAGGCTAATTACATGTAAAACCAAATATTTAAAAATTATTTAATCATCTTTCTCACATTATATGTGCACTAGGAACTAATATTAATTAATCTTATATAACAAAATCAAGGAATATCATAGTTATACATGCTAAATTTGATGAGTGTAATAGATTGTTACCATATATTAGGCATTTATCGTTAAATTTATCCATTTACGCTAAGTATACTACATTTTTAAAAAGAAAACTGGTCAAATAATCTCTATATATTAATATTGCTAAAAAGAATGCTAAAAATCCTTGATTTAGCGGATGTAAGCAGAAAATAGCGGAGCTCATAGCGGATCTACTATTCATCAACGCTAAATTGAAGTAGCGTAGTGGTAGAAGAGCGCTATGGGCTATAACGAGAATATTGCGCGGCTTTATCTAATTTTGTACTGTTACTTAAGAGGGAATTTTATGTTATATACTCTAATTTTCCTAGTGGGACTAAGTGAGACATGTGGTTTATTTTATAATATAATTGTTATAAATTGTTATTGGAAGGATATTTTCTGAAATAAATAATAAGCTATGTTTTTTACTTTTTTGTTGTGTCTATTTTACATGCCTTTTACGCTTTGGTCTTTTTGATTTTTTTCACTTATACCTGCAAACGTTGTGCATTCTTTAGTGTGCCTATTTTAGGATACGAAGGGATGTAGGGTCTTTCATTTGGTGTCGGAGCCTAAGGTTACAGGATTCCTAAAATTTGTTTCAATAGCAAATGGTTTTCTAAAGAAAATTCTACAAATGTTGCACGTTCATTAATGTTCCTATTTTTGGATACTAAGGAGTGCGGGGTGTTTCATTTGGTATCATAGCCTAAGGCTACATGATCCCTATTTTTTTTAAAGTAAATAGTTTTCTAAAGAAAATATATTTTCAAAATTCTCTGTTTTCAAATTATAAAGTGTTTTATCCCCTCAAGTCAGTAAAACCTTCTTTGACTCCTTCGAATCTTGATTCCTATATTTTTCTCTTGCAAGCACGGTATACGCCCTTAATCTCTTAGAGGGCGTAGCGATACCTGCCTAGTTCCCTAGGTACCTTCAGGCCATGGCACAAGCAGATCCTCTGCGGGAATAAGTGCAAGATTCGGTACCGACTGGTGGAGCCCCCGGTCAACCACCAATGATAGTTGATTTCCCTTAACTTTGCAAGTATTTTTCTAGTTTAATGATAGGACATTTTTCGAGACTGAGACGTTTGTTGAGGCTCAGACATGGCAACGCAATATACAGAGGATTTTCGGCCTTAAGAGACTCGTTGATCAAGGTAGAGTTCAGCTTGCCTCATAGAAGCTGAAGGAGGAGCTTCATATTAATGGGAAGTCATGGAGGCGGAGGCTGGAGCCATATGTTGGTATCGATTCAAGGAAAGGTTCAAGAGGAAGTTCTTATCTCAAGAAAAGGAAGGATTGCAATTGGAAACGTCCATTCAGTTGAGACAGGGATACTCATCCAACAAAGAATACATCAATCAATTCAATGAGCTATCACAATTTGGGTCAAATCTGATTAATACTCCCCCATACGAAGGCTGCTAAGTTTTCAAAGTGCTTAAACCAACCCTTGTAAGCATTGTCATTGACTCATGTGCTTACGGGGGGGGGGGGGACCTTTGAGTCCTTAGTCGAGATGTCATTGATGTCAGAGAGCAGTAGTGAGGAAGTCAAGGAAGTTAAAGAGGTTCCAAAGGCGGCCGAGACCAAGAAGAGATGGTAAAATGATAAAAAGAACAGAAAGAAAGGTATTCATCCGTAGAAGAGGCATATTCAGAAAGGCATTAAGTGCAATAATTGGGGTTTGATGGTTCACTATGCTAAGGATTGTAAGATGGATACCATGAGAGGTAAGTGCTATAATTGCGGCCATGCTGGACAACTTAGCGGAGCAAGCCTTTAGAATGTTCGTGGAGCACAGACGGCTAGTACATATGTTGCACAGATTCAGGCTTTGGAAATAGCAACGTCGAGTAGTGGGCAAGATAGAGGTAGGAAGATCTCTGTTGAAGGTTTGATTACTCTTTCATATTTTCCCATTCGAGCACTTTTTGATTAGAGAGCATTGTACTTCTTTATTTCTAGCTCTTTAGTTAATCGTTTGCACTTGAGTATATTAGTTTCTGACTATGTAGTATTCTCAAACACCATAAGAGGATCGATACACTAGTTTATCAGTTGTAGGGGTTTGAGATTTTCATATTAGGTATAGAGATTGAGTATAATGACTACATTTTAGGATTTTATGGGTATGGGATAATCTTGGGATGGATTGGCTAACATCGTATGAGTTATACTAAATTGCGAGAGGAGAGTAGTTAGATTAGAGAATTGTAGTAAGCAGACTCTTGAGATATCTTGTGACCCACAAGGGTCAGTTAGTGTCATTTATTCCCTCGATTCGTCTTTGGCGGATATGGATTTTGTTCTGATAGTGAAAGGGTTACAGATGTCTTTAAGGAGGTTAGGGGTTTACCCTCTAAGCGACAGATTGACTTCAGGATCTACTTGAGTGATAATGTTAAGCCTGTAGCATCACCAATTCGTCATATGTCCCCTAGGGAAAGGAATAAGTTAAGTAAGCAAACTAATAAACTTCTAGAGAAGGGCTTTACTCGATGTAGCATTTAAGAGTGGGGAGCACCAATTGTCTTTTCTACAAAGCTGAATGGGTCCCTCGGACTGTGCATCCGTTACGCAAAGTTAAATAAGCTCATGAAGAAGATCGTTATCCACTACCTATGATTGATGATCTTTCTGACCAACTAATTGGTGTCTTTATGTTTTCTCAACTAGACCTAGCTACTGGGTTTCATCAGCTCTAAGTTGCAGATGATAATATTAAAAAGACAACATTAGGACACCCGATGGGTTTTCAGAGTGGTTGGTTATTTCGTTTAAGCGGACCAAAGCCCTGAAATACTTTGTTGACTTAATGAGTCGAATCTTTCAGGAATTTTTGAATAAGTTTATTGTGATGTTCATAGACGACATTCTTGTGCTCTCCAAGAGTGGAAAAGAGCATGTGGTTTATCTTAAAGAGGTTCTAGGTACTCTTAGAAAGCATAAGTTAAAAGTTGGATTTTTGAAGTGCCACTTTCGGCGAGATGAGGTATGCTTCTTGGGGTACATGGCCTCAAGAGAAGAGCTTGAGGTGGATCCTACAACAATAGTGTTTCAAGATTGGAAGGCCCTAAAAAATGCCATCAAAGTAAGAAGCTTTTTAGGGTTGGCCGCATATTATAGAAAATTCATTAGAGATTTTTCCAAGATATTGACACTGCTTACAAGCTTGACTAAAAAGAGTTCAGCATTCGTGTGGGACGTAGCTTTTGAGGATTCGTTCACGATGCTTAAGCTACCCCTTACTTGTGTGACTGTGTTGGAATTACCTGATCAAATTAAGCCTTTTATAGTATACACTTATGCATGGGGTACTGGCCTTGGGGCGGATTGATGTAAGAAGGAAGGTTAGTATGCTATAGGTATAGACAATTGAAGTCCCATGAGAAAAACTACCACAACACCAAACAGGCTCATTTGTCACACTTATTTTTTTTAATTAATTGTCACGGTTATTATTGTTACAAAGTCGTAATGGTTATTATCAATATTCACTTTAGTCACGTTAAATACCGTTACCCAACTTAATCACCATGGG
Organism: Allium sativum; assembly: GCA_030737875.1. Taxonomy (NCBI): domain Eukaryota; kingdom Viridiplantae; phylum Streptophyta; class Magnoliopsida; order Asparagales; family Amaryllidaceae; genus Allium; species Allium sativum. The sequence goes on from JASFAX010007469.1 coordinate 8,129, forward strand.
TATACTAATCATTTCTTTGTTCTCGCGTTTATCACGCTTCCAAATCATACGAACCCTTGTTTTAGATTAGGTTTTAGTTCTCTCCAATCAACTGCAATGCTGTCTAATTTTGGATCCGCTCTTATCATCCGCTCCACCTCGTTCCGACACTCATTCTGACATCTGTATTTGGTGAGGTTTGTTTCATTTTTCATAATTTTTTTAGATCGAGCTCTTGTGTTGGGATGTTTTTCCTCCTCCTTTGTCCGAACCTTTTTCTTTAAAAGATCATAAATTTAGGTTTTGCATGTCTTTTTTATTACTGAAAAATATTTTTGTTTTCCAAATGTATTTGCTTAAAACACAAGCTGTTTGACGAAATTCTTTATCACTTTAACGCTTTAAATGCCACTGTCAATTTCAATTATAGATCTTTATCAATTCGCAACTATATAAACGCCCAAATGAGTTATTATTATGTGGTTGATGGTGGAGATGTTTTTGTTCCTTGTGATGGCAGTTCCTGTAATCAGGTTAACATTTATGAAAGTCTCCTTCGGATGAGGGTTTGTTGGGTGTTGCTTCTAATCATATTGACCCAGAAGTGCCAATTAGTTTTTTTTCCCTATTAAGAACGCGTTTAGTTATCGTTTGACCTACTGTATGTTGTCTTTTATTTCCACGGTGTTCATTTAGTATTTAGACTAATTTATAGTGTCGGACATGTATACTATTACGAGCTGGTTCTACCACGCGGTTGTTTAATCATTCTTGTTATGCAACAATCCTTCACTCATATTTGACATTTTGTGCTTTTGCACCACAAGTATAGAAAGATCTTCTGCACTTTATTGTTGAGTCAGTTACATCATAGATGTCGGGATTTATTGTTGGTTTCAGTGAATCATATTCACACAAGCTAGTCATATTTTTTGTCATAAGCTAAATTAACTAAATATCGCTTTCCACGAAGTCTGTAAAGAACTTGTTGCTGTTGATCTAATTTAATTGGTTGAACTATTGCTATTATACAATTTTTTAATATATCTTTTATTTTTCACAAGGTTTCAAGCAAAAATGAAATAATCAAATGGTGTTTTGGTTTATACAGTGTTTTGAGTCCTTTATCTCCCTTTAAGCATTTAAATCCTTTATCAGTCGCATTTTTTTATAGATGCAAGTATGCAACTAGGTATTTGTAGTCTAGTGGATACTCAAAGCCAAAACTTTGCTTTGCAACTCTGCTTCGATGGGCATAGAGATCAAGGATTCCAGAACCTAGGCAAAAACAGAAAATTTATTGACTGTCCACATAACACTAGAAAGACATACCATATATGTAGTTCCATGTCTTAATATATTTACTTGAAGATGACATATTGCCAAATCATTAGTTTGTGGCAAACGGTTGGTAGTTCGATTGCAATATGCATTCTTTTCTATAACAGGCCACACCATGTATCTTTTCATGATTTTTTTGATTCATACACAGAACTTTAGCCTCAATATTGGCATAATCACGTGTGTTAGAATCGCACGATTGAATAGGGAGGGCTAATCTGTTATAATATGGGTGCTACTTTAGGACCAGACTTAACCCATAAATCTTGTTTCGTAAACTACAAACGGGTCATTGCAATTGATCGGTTTCGGGCATCATAACACAATTAGATCTTCTTGATCCTCTGATTGCAACTCTGCTCACATGAAGCTTAGTCTGAACATGTGAGATCATTATTCACATCATAAATGGATGTTCACCTAGTAACCATTTTATACACAAAATACTCAAGTAGAAGTATTAATTTTACGCTATAAAATTTAATGAAGAGGGTTAAAAAGTATCTTTTTTCTCTATAAATGGTTTTTTTTGTTTAACACCAATATAATCCATCATATAAGACATGTAGGATCAACATATTTTCTATCATTCTGAAATCTGTGTCCAATAAATTATGCAGGGGGGGGTATGAGCTTAGCAAGGAAAATGGAAATGTTGGTGAAAGAGTTGCTTGTGGTGAGTTTCTTTTTTCTTTTACACTAATTTACCACCATGGTTTTTGGTTGTCTGTTGCAATTGTTCATTATCTGAAATGGACGCGGTTGCTTGCTGATATTTTTGATCATATTCTTCTCATGTGATAGTGCATTCAGTGTTTTAAGTTATTTTTCAAATGATGTGAGTTTGGTTTCACATTCCACCATTTATCCTCTTGCTGAATTTCTACACATGGATTTTAATATTAGTGCCATTTTTATTCATGGTTATTGTTCTTGTATGATTCCCTGGTTTCACTTGGAAGAGAAGTGTTTCTAGATCAATTGCGGTTTTAGGTTAATTCAAGTACAGTTGAGGCAGTTTGGTTAATCAGCGTGTTGTTTATACAAGTTGATTGTTTCCCATTCGTGCCCAACATTTCCTCATTTCATGTTGGGTTTTGACCTAGATTTATCAGACTCGTTTATAGGCGCTTCACCTGTCTTTGGAATTGAATGTAATTGATCTCTGGTACTTGCATCTTAAGGCAACACTTCTTAATGTTCTGAGTTAGCAGAGCTGGTCTATCTAATGGAAGTATGTTAGTTGAGTGTAATTCTGAATCCGTGACGCTTTCGTTATTAGAGACATGAATAAATATTGCTCAGTCGGTACTATTGGAGAATGGAGTTTTGATGACAATAACCTTATTTCAATCATCATTATTAATTGATTATAAAATATATACTAACATTTCTATCTATAATATATATATGCAGGATTTGTATATAGACTGTACAGTTTTGGAGTTCCAAGAGATTCAGGATTCATAAGAGATTCAAGACTTATGAGTTATCAAGTTATCAAGATTTAAAAAAAAAATATGGTAATAGAGTCTAGTTTATATGTATGACTCTGAATAACACTCCAGGTTCAAATTCTGTTTTTCAAATTCTAATTTTTAAATTCAAATTCTGTTTTTAAACTTCAAATTCTGATTTCAAATTATTTTATCTTACTTATGATTTCAAACATATAAGTTTACATTTTTAATACATAAGTTTTTATATATGGTTATATAGTTTTAAACCTTATAACTTTATAAATATGTTTATATAATATATGATTATGATTTCATAAGATTTTACACTTTAGAATATTCGTTTATATTACTAAGTTTTGATTCAAGAATTTCCAGAATAACATATATGCTTAAACACTTGGAAAATAGTTTTAAAAATAAAAATATGATACATATGTCGGCATACATATATAGCTATGTTGACATACAACTGTCATTTTTTTCAATTTTCAAAGGAAGTGTCTTTTCACTATTTGTAGCATTTCTAAAACGTTGCAACCATTGAAATGCTATAAATAGGGGTTGATTTAGAATTTTTTTACATAATTCTTCTTCTCCTTCTTCACCCTTTTCATACCACCATTAATATTTATCATTTTCTTGATTTCTACACTTATACTTTGCCAATTTCTAATCAAATTACATCAAATTTCGTCGTTTCTCAATCTCTATCTACTAATCTCTGAATTGAAGTGCTATTGTAGAGTTATAGGGCTATTGTAATCATTTGGGAAGTGTTTGGAAAGGGTGTGTTCCTTGTAACCCTGAAATCAAGGAAAGGAGTGGTGTTAACCTTGTAGTCGTGAAATCAAGGTTGTTTGAAGCGTGTTAACCTTGTAGCTATGAAATCAAGGGTGTTTGAAGCGGTGTTAACCTTGTAGCCGTGAAATCAAGGGGTCGTACTTGGATATTGATAATAATAAAAATCTGTGCAATCCAGCGTTGCGTTGGACTGGACGTAGGAGTAATCCGAACCAGTATAAAATCTTGTGTGTTCTTTCCTTTTCTGCATTTCTTATTTGTCTATTTATGTGTTTGTGTTTGATTCTGTGTCTGTGATCATCTCTGTTCAGTGTAATTCATATAGTAGATCAAATAGGTTTAAGATTTTCATAAATTCCTTATAAATACTATTCACCCCCTCTAGTGTTCGTTTTGCCTTAAGATTCATGTTCCGCAATCCCTAACATTTGGTATCAGAGCATGGGTTTTCAAAAAGTCCATAATCTGATTTTTGATAATATCAAATGGTAAATTTTGAAATGATTTATAACACTAGTTTGAATTCATGCATTGCATCAATGTTGGAATAGTTTACATTCAATTATGTTGAAAATTCAAGTTATCTACTGATTTTTTGTCCAGTACAAGAAAAGATGTGTTACATAGCTTTTGGAAAATCAAGTTCTGAAATGATGGGTTACGTGGCTATTGAAAATTCAAATTCCGTAGTGGTGTGTTACATGGCTTTGAGAATTCAAATTTTAGTAGACATATGGTGGAAATCAAAAAGGACAAATGGATATTGGATAGTGGCTATTCGAGACATATAACGGGAAATCCCGAATTACTGATATATTGTCGGCATCGGTAATTCTGAAACTCCTACTATTTCTGATGTTTTATTAGTTAGGAATCTAAAACATAATTTACTAAGTATAAGTCAACTTCACGATAATGGCTAATAAAATAAACTTTGAAAAGGATAAATGCTTTATAGAATATAGGAATCAAAAATAATATTCGAAGGAGATAGAAAAAAATATTTGTATATTAAGTACGAAAATCTCCAACGATAATCAATGTCTTTTAGCCAATACAAGTTACCTCTGGATCTGGCATAAGAAATTTCGGTCATATAAATTTCGAATACATCTCTAGGATTTCAAAGTTAAATTCAATTTGGGGATTACTCAAAATGAAATTTAAAGTAAATAATTTATGTGATGCTTGTCAGTTCGGAAAATTGAAAAGAAGTTCGTTTAAATCAAAAGAGGAAATTACTATCTCGAAACCATTAGAATTAATTCACATGGATCTATTTGGTCCATCCCAAACTCAATCATTAAATCACAATAAATATGTTTACGTAATAATCGACAATTTTTCTAGATTTACTTAGACTTTGTTTCTTAAAAATAAAAGTGATGCTTTTGATCAATTAAAAACCTTTGCTAAAAGAATTCAAAATTTATTATCCTTAAAAATCAAAACAATATGTGTGGAGAATTCGAAAATGAAAATTTTGTAGTAAAAAGGATAACCCATAATTTTTCTCTCTAGAACCCCTCAACAAAACGAGTAGTTGAACATAAAAATAGGTCGATAAAAGAGTGTGCGAGAACTATGTTCTCTGACAGTAATTTACCAAGGAATTTTTGGGATGAGGTAGTTGCAACAATTTGTTAAATTTTAAATAGAATTTCAATAAGACCCTTAACTCATAAAACACCATATGAACTTTTGTATAATAAGAAACCAAAAGTATCATATTTTAAAATATTTGGAAGTAAATGTTTTATTCTTAACACTAAAGAAAATTTAGATAAATTTTACTCGAAATTCGATGAAGGAATATTTATTGCATATTCAAAGAGAAGTAAGGCATATAGAGTTTTTAACTTAAGAACTAATACCATTGAAGAAACATTAAATGTATCCTTTAATGAAAATTATAAAAATATAACAAACCATAATGAAGATGAAGATGAAAATGAAAATGAGATAGATGAAACAAATAATGAAATTAATCAAACCAAATAAACGAATTAGATTACTAAGAGATCACCATGATATCTTAGGAGATATTGAATCTGTTGTTAGGACTCGAAACCAATTAAATAATATGAGTAATTCAGCATTTATTTCTATTATCGAACCTAAGAATCTGAAGGAAGCATCATCCGATGATTCATGGATCCTTGTTATGCAAGAGGAATTGAATTAGTTTACCCAGAATGATGTATGGGAACTTGTTCCTAGACCAGAGAATAAAACTATAATAGGAAAATAAAATTAATGAACATGGTGAGGTCGTAAGAAATAAGGCAAGATTAGTAGCACAAGGTTATACTCAAGAAGAGGGAATAGATTATGATGAAACGTTTGCCCGCGGAGCAAGATTAGAAGTAATTAGGATATTATTAGCCTTTGCTAATCATAATAATTTCAAAGTATATCAAATGGATGTTAAAAGTTCTTTTTCTAAATGGATATGTTAAAGAAAATGTATATGTAGAGCAACCACCTATTTTTGAAGACGAAAATTTACCAAATCATGTATATAAACTAAAGGAAACACTATATGGATTAACACAGGCTCCTTGAGCTTGGTATGATAGATTAAGAGATTATTTATTTCAATCTAACTTCGAAATAGGTATAATAAATATTACACTTTTTATTAAAAGAAATAATAATGATACACACTTAGTACAAATATATGTTGACAATGTAATCTTTGAATCAACGAATAATAAAATGAATAAAGAATTTTCAGATATTATGACCCAAGAATTTGATATGAGTCACATGGTAGAACTAACATTCTTCTTAGGCTTACAAATTCGTCAATTAAAGAATGAAATATTTATTAATCAAGAAAAATATGCAAGAGATCTAATTAATAAATATAATTTAACGACAACTAATAGGAGACAAACTCCAACGACAACTAATATAGCCTTGAGTAAAGATGATACGTCAGAAGATGTTGATCAAAAAATATATAGAGGTATGATAGGATCATTATTATATACAACCGCTAGTAGACCAAATACAATGCATTGTGTATGTCTCTGTCCAAGATATCAATCGCAACCTAAGGAAACACATTTGGAAGCCGTAAAACGTATTCTCAGATAAGTAAAATATACATTAGACTTTGGATTATTTTATTCTAAGGATGATTCGTTTGATTTAATCTCTTATTGTGATGTTGATTATGTATGATGTAAATCCAATTGTGTAACACCCCATAATTTTAAATATTAAAATTAAAAAAATTAAGAACACTTAATTTTTAAGAGAAGAATTAAGGGAAATGGGTTATGCCATTGCGTTCGTCTCGCAATTCTGCTTGGAATAGAGTCCAAGTTTTCGTAAATCGGACTTCATATGAGAAAGTTACGGCCTTCAGAAGTTTCAGAAATTTAAATAAAATAAAATAGCTCATATTTAAAAATTCAAAATTAAAATCAAAACAGAGAAGCGGGCTGGGCGGGATTTTTCCCGCCCCAGGCCAGGTCGACCAGGGGGTCAACCTCCCCTATACAGGTCGACCTGGGGGTCGACCTACCCCCTCAGGCAGATCTGAACTATGACAATTTCTGACTTGTGGCTGAGTCACTAAGGCTTAGGTGGCGGTTTCTGGATGGTTCTAATTGGTCTGAATGGTTCTGATTGCTCCTATATTAATCTAACTGCTTATATTGATCTAAACTTCTATATAACACACATAGACTCAAGCTCTAAACCTAAACTAAATAAATCTCTTGGCCTCCATGCTACTGCTGGAATAGTTCTCCTTCTTCTTAAAGCTTAGGAATTGCAAGTCAGAATTCTAATACAAACGACGAACGAATTATTCTCTTCTCTAATCCGTCTTTGTGAGTACAATTTTTTTCACAAAATAATTAATAGACTAATCATGATGAGTTATAATTTGAATTATGAGAACATGCTTGTTGAATCATGTGACGTTGCTTAATTTTGTTATCGTCTGTTTGTGAACATATGACAGTTTTGTTAACTTATGTTAGTAGATCTATTTCATATGTCCAATCACATATATTTAACTTGATTCATTTTATGACATCAGTTATATGCAAGTTTGGGATGTAAATCATATGCTAGTTTGTATGTGAATCATATGCCAGTCTGTATGCGAATTATACACAAGTTTATATGTGAATCAAGTATGTATATATATGCTAGTTTATATGTAAAACATGTGGTATTAGTTTACATGTTTAAATTCATTTGCAAGTTTGTATGAAATCCATATGCAAGTTTAAATGAAAACAATATTCACATATGCAAGTTTAGGTGAAAACTATATTCACATATGCAAGTTTAGGTGAAAACCATATTTACATATGCAAGTTTAGGTGAAAACCATATTCATATATGCAAGTTCACAATTTCATGTTTAGATCTATATTTAGATCCATGGAAGTACATAATTTATGCAAATTTATGTTCTATATGTCCATTGCCTATGCAAGTTATTGGCTATGCAAACTTATGTTATAATTCTTATTTGCAAGTTAGATCTATTTTATGTGTTATGCAAGTTGTTGTAACGACCCGTATTTTTGGTCGATTAATTTTAAATATTTAATATCATTTTAAATATTGTGTTGATAATATAAATAAACTTTTATTTATTTATTTATCATAATACGAGATAAAATAGGAATCGAAGTTGGAGACTGAATCAATTCAGATGACCGATATAAACTCTATTTGAATATAGACGATGACAATAATAATTTATTATCAAAGAATTTATTTGTTTTGAATTTAAATTTGGTTTATATTGATTTAATATGGATATATTTAAATACGTTTGAATTTAATTTGAATATCAGTTTCGTTGAGTTCTAAATAGCGTTATAACATAGAAACAACTGTTGCTACGTTCAAATAGCGTTCGTATGTGAACCCTGAGATATTTCTATGGATAAGATCAAAATCAAATTAAATTAAACTATATTTAAAATCAAAATCAAATCTTTTTAAATATATTTGCTATGTACTTACCCTACCCAAAAATACACAGCCTACCTTATACTCACATGCCTACTCCGTAATGCCCAAGTTTCCTTTTCTCCTATAAAACTAGACCTCGCCTTCAATTTCTTCCATCATCTAAAACCGAAATAAATCCCAAGTCCTCTTCGTTTCTTTTTTTCTCAGTAAACCCAAATCCCTTAATTGAAAATTGAATCGAACCATCGAATAAAAAAAAGGGAGATCGAACTTAGAAACCAAATCGCATTGTTTTCAAAAGCTCGAGGTCGAGCTTAAAGCACTCGCGACGAGGAATGGAGGGTGCGACGTTGAATCCGAATGGGTCTGCGATTCTAAAGGGCATGATACTTGGGGATTAAGGACCGTAGTATCATCACGTGGCAAATTGAAGTATAGAATCAAGGAGTAAAGAGCGGATTTGGTGGTTCTGGGATGGTGCGAATGTATAGTGAAGTCGCGACTGAGGCTTCCAGTCAGGAAAGAAATGGAGCATCGAGTGAAGTTCTTGGTGTCAGGAGGAGCCGAATACGTGAATTATGGCAAGGCACTGGCGTTGGATTTGGGTCTGCAAATTGGGGAAGGTCATTGTCTGAGTTTGGCAGTAGGCGATTAGGGGTTCTAAGGGACACGACTGGATGAGGTAGAGTTTAGCTTTCTAATGACAAAATAGTATTTGACAGTGGCCAAGGAGTAAGGTCTGAGTTGAAATTTCTGGGGATAGTTGAAGCAAGTGATAAGAATGGCTGATAGATTATAGGAGATGCAGGAGGCCGGTAATGTGGTAGTGGGGACTGGAACTGGAGCAGTGCACATTTGATAGTCGGATATGGTTTATGGCAAAAGCCATAAGGTATATATATTTTACAAATTTAAATTTCATAGATCAATAAATTTATTTATGTTAAGATAAATAGTCGCTTAATCATTTAATAAAAATAAATATCGTAGGTGTTAAACAAATTCAGTCGAGGTAATTCGTAGCCGTGGAATCTCGAATTAAACATGGATATTCGACAAACGGAAATCAAGGTGAGTAAATCTCACTCAAAAGTTATTTAATTTATTTTTATCGTTAAAAATAAATGGTTGACTGTTTGAATGCATGCATGGATTATTTAATCATTGTGGTTATTATATATAATATATATTAGTTATGTAGGCTTGGTGATTGTGGTTATTATATATATATATATGTATTGGATTTCCCGCAATACTATTAGCGGATGCCCGTAGTATCATTAGCGGATGACCCTACACCCACGTATATAAGTGGATCCCCTTTTATACCGCGATATCCTGCCTTGAAGCAGGATTGGTATTATTCATGTTAACTAACATCTGTGGATGCAGGAAAAACAGGTTGGAGGAATCCAACTGGATTCCTCAAAGTTATTTACTTTTGTTTACATATTTATATATGTGTGTGATGTGTGAATTGAATGGATGATCTGTTTATTTGGGTATTGGAATATCACTGGCCCTAGAAATTTTGAAATTTAAAAATACCAAAAAGGGAATTTTAGATTTAAAGGGAAAATTTACTTTTTGAATAAAAAAAATTGAATTTTGAATGGATTAGAAAATATAAACAAGAAGTCGAATTTTTATACAAAGTGTATGATTCGATAGAAAAATTATCATTGGATAATATAGAAATGGAAACTCAAGTGTTAAGTTGGAAAAGGGGATTTATTTTTCGAAAATAGAAATGGACTTTGAAATCAAAAATTTGTTTTAATATTTAAAACAAGAAGTGTTAATTATAAATGAGGTTCATAAATCGAAAGAAATATTATCATTTGACAATACTAAATTTCAAATTTAAGTATGAATTTAAAATGAAAAAAAACTTTATTTTTCGAAATGGAAATTAGATTTCAAATGGAATTTGATATCGGAAATTTGTTTAATATTTGAAACAGGAAGCCAAATTTTTAAATCATATTTGTAAATAAGAGAAAAATACTGTTGTTGGATAACTTGAAATTTTAATTCAAGTACGAATTTTAAAAAGGTGATTTTGGAATCGTTTCAAGAAGAAACGATGGAATATATTCCGATGTTCGGAATGTGAACTGAATTTAAATATATCCACATGGAATTATGATTTGAATTCAGCGATGTCAAATTCATAGAAATAAAATTTATTCTTTTCGGAAAAGACATTGAAATTGTACAAAATTAAATTTAATATGAAAATGGATTATAGGCTTATATGCATATGTATTTATATATATATATATATATATATATATGATAATAATGAATATAATGAGAATCGAATTCAAGTGGAAGTTGTTTTAATAAAATAAGGGGGTTAATTTATAAACAAAGTTTATAAACGTGATGAAGAAATTTTCATTAGATAAATTAAAATTGAATTTTTCCAAAGTGGATATGGCTTGTGAAACCATATTTGAATAGACTAGAAGCTGAGATTTTATCTAGTGTTGGTATTACAAGCTTTTATCCATCTCAAGATAAGAACGTCATCGATCAAGGTCTGAGAGGTAATTAAAATACCCCAACTTGAACGATTTCACTATTATCAAGAGATGATATTTGCTTGTAATGGTAAACGATGTTGAAATTTATCATGCTCATGAAAGGAAATTATAATTGGATTTCGATTATATCGATATGTTGTAGATAAGATAATTTCATAAGAATGAGAATTGAATATAGAAATGTGAGTTTTAAACTGAGTTGTGGGTATTGAATAAAATAATCGACGAGTTTGAGAAATCGTTTTGGATATCTGGTTTATTTTTAAATATTGGAATTGAAGTTGAAATTTATAAACGAAGTTAACGTTTATATAAATTATAATTAAAACGAACTCGCCGCAACACGGTAGTTCGTAAATTGGCGAATCGAACTTCAATTGAGTTTATAGAACTCAATATAAATCAGAATTCGATGAAACAAGAAACCCCCCAGACCTATTGAATAATAGTTTTCTAATGGAAAAGAAAAATCTTGATTTCGTCGTATAGATTTTGAGTTATGTCAAAATCAAATTTTCAGAAAAATAGCGCCATAATCGTTTTAAACCATAACGGTTTATTAAATATAATAAATGGATGTTGAGTGAGTAAAAATCTGAATTTCCAATAGTAAAAATCCAGATTTGAGTCATAATTTAAATATAAACTCCAGTGATTTTTGGGATAAAAGATCGGATTTTTAAGTATCGAATGAAATTAACTAATTTCTTTGAAATTAGTTACTATAGTTTTGGCCGAATTTAACTTTATTGAATTGATTTAAATTTGTTATTCGAATTGGGAAATCTGAATATGAAACTTGAATCAAATTTTGGAAATTGACATTGAGATGGAATTCAACTTATATATATAAAAGCGAATGAAAGTATATTTAAACGGGACAGGTTCAAACTGAATGTGGATTAAGTAAAAAGGGGTAAAATTGGAAATAAAGCGTTAAAGAGGATGCGATTAAAATATTAAAGCGTTGAATTGATTATAAATTGTGAATGGTTGAGTAAATTGTAAGGCAGGTATGGGATGAAGTTATGAAGAGAGTATGAAGATTGTATATTAAGTTCCCGACAAAAAGGTACATGTTTAAATTTCCATATGAGGATTTATTCGCCGAATCGGCAAGCCACTTGGCTTTTTGATTTTCTTTTTGAATGGAAAGGGCCTAGAGAGGCGAGTTGAGGTTTGAACTATTTGCCGGTACGAAGGAGGTTATGGCGAATTTTTCCGGAAATTTAAGGAGTTAGAATATTTTTAAGAAGTTTTGATAATAGAAATCGATATAACGATGTATATAGAATTCGCTAAGGAAATGAATTTAATATAAAATATTAGAAAGGGCCAGTGATTGTGAAATTGTTTGATGGATGTTTATTTTTTCTTTGATAGTTAAAACACCGGCTATCAAAGATTTTTACCATCGTTGTCGATACGGAGAGACCGGTTGGATTTAATATCTGAAAACCACTCCGTATAGGCATAGGCGTTGCGAATTAGATTATGCTGAAGATAATCGAAGACGGAGTGAAATTCAAAGAGTTGTTATGTTTGTCCAGTCCCAGGACAACTTGTATGGACGAATATCTGACAGAGTATCCCTAACGGTCACGTAAGACGATCTTTTAAAAGTATTACGTCTGGTGGCGGAGAAATTCGTTTCTCTTAGCTTTTTTATACCCGTTATATTTTTGGGAAGATCAACTAGTGATTTGACGGGATTGACGATGTGGCATTCAAAGTGTATGGTGGCCAGATGCTCTAAAAGATAGACGTAGCCTCAAGCTTCACAACCGGGAAATGAAAAAAATCGGGCAGACAGCGTGGCTATGTGGGGTCACTCCCATTAGGGTGTATAATCACCTATCTAGAGAAAGTCCTTTTACTTCTTTAATCTATTCGATGCTGTCCATTTTCGGGAAACGGTGGTTTGAGCCCAACCGTTGGTGATATACATTGGATACACTCAAGCGAAATGAGTGGTCGGTCATGTGTGGGCCGAGTTGCAAGACGTTCTTGTTAAACCCAGGTGTATTCGCCTCTAGATATACTTCATCAGAAGGTGGTCCCATAACTTGTCATAGTTGGAATCCAATCTCCAATAAGCGCCCTGCGGTTTTTGATTTTATACTATATATGTTGAGCGTAAGATGCAAGCGTTCTACTATTTGGTTATTTATTTTGATTAGACATTATTATAATATCACTGGATTTTGATATCAAAAATGTTTTGGGTTATAGTAAGGTAAAAACCGTCTGTGTTTATGTGCAGACTGGTCTTACTATTATCCTTTTCTTCAAAAGATTTTTGAAGTTAAACCATATGGTTGAAGTTTACTCACACCAGTCCCATGACTGACCTAGAGTTTATTTTGTTTTGTTTTTCCTAAACTCTTGGGTGCCCAAATTTGTACGGGAAGTCAAGTGTTTCAGGCTTTTACAGATACATTTGGAGGAGTTGGAAGCAGGAGGCTTCACCGCTATTTATTTTAGAGTTATTTCCGCTGTATCAAATATTGTATTGTGCTCTGATGATGGTATGTATGTATGAGACAAAATTTTGTATTTCAAAGCTTATGATATATAATATAGTTTATTCGTTCCGTTGTGAGATTCTGTATTGTTATTTCTGTTCTTCTTCTATATTTTCTATTTTCTTTAACCCTAATGACTCGTATTCCTATATTATTTGAGTTGGATGTGTGTTGTATTAGTCAGCTCAGATAGTATGGATTTGCGGGCCACTACAGTTGGTATCAGAGCTTAGGTTGAGCGAACACCTAGGCTTTGGTGGGGGCTTACTCATTAGAGATAGGCTCAGTAGTACCCTAGAATGAGTTGAGTGTATATATGAGAGAGCGTATTTGTAAGTTGATATAAAATTTGTTTTATATTGTGTTGGCCTGTCTGTTGAGTGGTTTATAAATTCTGGTCGAATCGTGAGACGCCACGACATCGATAGGAGTTTCTAAACACTTGGACAGAAGAATCGACACAATATTGTTTTAAATCAGGTAAATGAAATAATTTTGGCCAAAATTTTATTTTGATATAAAGGCACAATTTCCTGAAATTATTATAGTATATGGATGTGTTGGTTGTTATTTTCAAATGAGATTATAAAATTGAAATGGTTATATATAACCAAATAGAACTTGTATATGAATAATATATGCAAATGTGATCAACTAAAAATTGAATTCAAACCGTAAATTGGAATTTAAATCTCGGAAGGTTGGAAAATATTTTTCAAAGTATATTAGAATAATATAGCATTATTTTGGGAAGGATTTTGGATAAAAATCGTTTTGAATGGATTTTGAAAGTGATAAAGCACTGAACTCACTTCAGTGGCTGGAAAATAATTCTGATGATGATTGCAGCACCATCAGTGTTCATTTTCGAGTTTCTAAGTGATGGATTGCTACCATAGTGAAATTTGGAATTGAAATTTTATATCCAAAAAACAAATTGTTTTGGAAAATTCAAATGTTTTGAATTTGGGATGGTTCTAAATATATGTGGATATATTTATGTGATTTCAAAAAGGATTTGAAAAAAAAACCTGGTTATTTGAATTCTGACATTTAAATTTAACATAAACAGGTTAAATGGATCGAAGTAAATAAATGGAAACCAAAAGTTTTGGTAGAACTAAAGTTGTGGAAATATGAAAAGTTGAGTTTCAACGTAAGTGATTTTTTTTGGAAAGTAAACGAGTTAGTAGCATTTTTCCTACTTTAGTAATTTTGGGGACGAAATTCTTGTAAGGGAGGAAGAATGTAACGACCCGTATTTTTGGTCGATTAATTTTAAATATTTAATATCATTTTAAATATTGTGTTGATAATATAAATAAACTTTTATTTATTTATTTATCGTAATACGAGATAAAATAGGAATCGAAGTTGGAGACTGAATCAATTCAGATGACCGATATAAATTCTATTTGAATATAGACGATGATAATAATAATTTATTATCAAAGAATTTATTTGTTTTGAATTTAAATTTAGTTTATATTGATTTAATATGGATATTTATATATACGTTTGTATTTAATTTGAATATCAGTTTCGTTGAGTTCTAAATAGCGTTATAACGTAGAAACATCAGTTGCTACGTTCAAATAGCGGTTCGTACGTGAACCGTGAGATATTTCTATGGATAAGATCAAAATCAAATCAAAAATCAAATTAAATTAAACTATATTTAAAATCAAAATCAAATATTTTTAAATATATTTGCTATGTACTTACCCTACCCTAAAATACACAACCTACCTTATACTCACGTGCCTACTCCGTAATGCCCAAGTTTCCTTTTCTCCTATAAAACCAGACCTCGCCTTCAATTTCTTCCATCATATGAAACCAAAATATATCACAAGTCCTCTTCGTTTCTTTTTTTCTCAGTAAACCCAAATCCCATAATTGAAAATCGAATCGAACCATCGAATAAAAAAAAGGGAGATCGAACTTAGAAACCAAATCGCATTGTTTTCAAAAGCTCGAGCTTAAAGCACTCGCGATGAGGAATGGAGGGTGCGACGTTGAATCCGAATGGGTCTGCGATTCTGAAGGGCGTGATACTTGGGGATTAAGGACCGTAGTATCATCACGTGGAAAATCGAAGTATAGAATAGAGGGGTAAAGAGCGGATTTGGTGGTTCTGGGATGGTGTAAAGGTATAGTGAAGTCGCGATTGAGGCTTCCAGTCAGGAAAGAAATGTGGCATCGAGTTAAGTTCTTGGTGTCAGGAGGAGCCGAATACGTGAATTATGGCAAGGCACTAGCATTGGATTTGGGTCTGCAAATTGGGGAAGGTCGTTGTCTGAGTTTGGCAGTAGGCGATTAGGGGTTCTAAGGGACATGACTGGATAGGGTAGAGTTTAGCTTTCTAATGACAAAATAGTATTCGACAGTGGCCAAGGAGTAAGGTATGAGTTGAAATTTCTGGTGATAGTTGAAGCAAGTGATAAGAATGGCTGATAGATTATAGGAGATGCAGGAGGCCGGTAATGTGGTAGTGGGGACTGGAATTGGAGCAGTGCACAACTGATGGTCGGATATGGTTTATGGCAAAAGCCATAAGGTATATATATTTTACAAATTTAAATTTCATAG